>APFE030045792.1:121490-192781 GCA_000404065.3 Pinus taeda | reverse complement strand
AACTATTTTCTCCAAATTTATTTATGATTATGTTCTTGTATTTATGGCCAATTACAATTGTTTAACTTTATTAATAGTATATGCATGTTGGCTATTTATCTACTTAATATGAAAACACAATAAGAATACATTTATGTGATTTATCTATCTGTTCTCTATAAAAACACAAATATATATTTTTTAGCTAAGATTCAATATGAAGACATACATGTGTGTCTTTTAGCTACTATTTAATATGAAGACATATATGTATATCTTTTATGTAAGTACTCAAATATGAATTCACAACACTCAAAGCCAAATATTAAAATTGATTCAATATAGGTTTAATTGTTTATTATTATTAATTTTAATTAAATAAATAACTAAGTTTAAGTGAAAATAAAAAATATTTTTGTTTTCTAAATTTAAGATACTTAAGACTGTCATAATAAAGAAGATCCACAATTTTGTTATTAAACTAGAAGTATGTGTATTTACACAATCACATCTTATTAATTTCTAGTAAATTAAATTCTATTATTTGGTTAGAATTTTAAATCAGTATTTTTTATTAGACATTACAATGTTATTTATTAAAAAATATATATTTAATTATTTAAAAAAATTACAATAAACCATTATAAGTATAACTAGTTTAATATTAAATATTTGATTAGAATTAGAAATAATCTATGAATCTCTTATATGATTTCCATATAAATTTTTAATTATTAAATCAATTAATTACAAAATTTAGTTTAAATTTATTTATTTATTTAATTCTCTCTTCCTATGGTTTTTATGTAAATTGTAATATTGTTAAATCAATTAATTACTACCCGTACATACTACTTCAAATCTGGTTAGAAGTCTGATTCATTTCCGTATTAAATATATAATATTGTCACGGCAACTTCCGTTGGAGAGGAATTAGAAACGAGACCCTCTGATAGTGCCATCGCATATGCACATTACCATCCGACAATCTGATTATGCGTCCATTTCTATCTCCCGTATCTAATCAAACGGCGAGCTAGTTTAAGTGTTTGTTATTTGGGCGTCCCTTTGAAGAAATTAACTATAAGTTGCAAACTAGTTTCTTTTTTCAAGCAAAATATATATCGTACAAATTTCCATCGTAATTGACCTCGTATGGCCGATTCTGTGAACACTAGGGAAATATCCATTTAATATTCGAGTGACGAAAAAAAAAAAAATATATATAATATATATATAATAGCTTTTTTAAAGCTTTTAAATTCATAAATATAAAGGTTGCTACATCTTTGAATTTTGATTTCGAATGGCTCCCGATATGCATTAAAATTTGATGTGTTTTCATATATCAAGGAGCTCCAATGAAGGAAGGCTCTCAACCCCAAAGGCAGGTTTAGGTCAGATACTCTATGCCTAATTTGAGCCTTACTAGTTTAGTTTTTTTTGACATTGAATCCCATTTGAGATCTACTGTTTTAGTTTTAGGTTTTTTTTTCTTCTTTCCTTTTAATTTTACTTTCCCCGTTTAAGGCTAATGGAATTTATTTATCTATTTATTATTTTTTAATTAATTTTGTTTTAAACATTTTTCCTCATTTTATTATTTGTTTTTTTCAACATTTTTTTCTCATTTTAAAACATTGTGTTATGGTAGAGTTAATAGGTTTTTATTTATTTATTCAATGCATTTCTTTCGAAGCTCATTAACTGTTGTTTAGCAATTTGTGCATTTTCTATAATTCATTTTTTTTTTTTACATTTACCTTCTAATTTGGTTAATATCGTCAACCTTGTTTCTTAGGTTCTCACTTGTGATTGTGCAGGTTATTAGCAAGGTTCTACTGACTCTCAATGGAAAGTTGGTTGGAATGACATTTTGAATATCCATATCAGATATTTCAGTTGTTGATTTGTTCTTTAAACTTGGAAAGTCAACTACTCATGATGAGATCAAAGAAACTATTAAGTAAGTAGTTTTGAAAGGAATGAGGTTCAAGGGTGTGTGTTTAATTCTAAGTATATGGTATATTTCATTCTTATGGAAACTTGAAAGGAATTTTTAGTTAAATAGAGGACATTGTAATATCTACATATTTCATTGGGAAAGTAGGTATGTTTCAAATTTGTTTAACATGTTACTTGTTTATTTTTTTTCTATGCTTTAGTTGTGGTATTGGTTATACATGAGTTGTCGATTATAAAGGGACTCTTGATGCCAGAATATAAGGGAAGTTTCCACTAGTTTTGCATATGCATGTTGTGGGTACTTTTGATATCTTTATTTCCTTAAAGTATTTTTTGGTTTGGGGACTTGTATATTCCTTTTTATTTTGGAGGTAGCTTGATTGAGAGCTGTACTGAAGTGGGTAATTTGGATATAAAGTTTTGTGGATATATATTTAGCTAGGTTGTCTGGAAATATGAGGTCAAAGGTCCTTCAAGGCTTCAGGTTATTTTGGCAAGAAATGTAAATTATTGTGAGGTGTATTAGAAATCATCTAAGAGTGACTTTTCCTCCCACGTTTTTGAATCGGATAAATGGGCTAGTCCTAGATATTCCAATAGTCCACTTCCAAATAGCCTCTAAGAAGCTTACCGTCTCCTATGTTCTATTTGCAACGCATGAGATCTATCACAATGGATTTAATTGATGCCAATCAATGTTACCACTACCTTGAATACATGGAATTTTGTCCACTTTCGGCTTTTGAAGTGAATGTACATTCAAATTTACCCATTGGTCCAGAGACCTCCCAATCCACCTTTTCTATTATCTGATCTTGTTCTAATTGTCTTCAGTTTTAAGTAGATACCTCTATAACACAACATTTAAATGCCTATTTGGTCTGAACTAACCAACTCCTCTCATAATATGCTATGCTAGGTGTATGTTAATAAAAAAGCATTGCGATGGTATTTATTTCTTTTCATGTTCAGGTGTAGTAGGAGATTGATGTTGCCCTAAAGTTACACAATATTTAAACTTTCCATTATTTTGATGGAAGATATTGGCCCAATGAAAATCAATTAGGATATAAGAATTTTGTATCTTGCTATAGGATATAAGAATTTTGTATCTTGCTATTGTACTATAAAGTGTAGTGTATAATTTCTAGTTAGTATATAGTTAACCAAAATAAATCTTGTTGATCCACCATAATACAATAGTGTATAGAAAAATTTACATGTTTTCAAGGTATTTATTTTTAGTATAATTGCTTGATGATTAGTATATAGTAGAAAATGTATGAAAAATGAGATTCAATTGAAGCATTCATTCTAGACAGGTAGACATATTGAAAATGAACCATGTACATAGATACCTGTAGCTCAAACCCATTAATCAATTGAAAAATATATCATAAAAGGCATGGCTTCTTGTAATAATACCTTTTTTCAAAAAGGGAATGTATATATAAAGCTTACTTAGAAGCAATTTTCTTTGGGTTGTATATGATCAAAGCCATGGACTTATACTTGTAAGCAATGAAAAGAGTCGTTAATGATGCTACCCACAATGACCATAGCACGAGCAATGGGTTCATGCAAGAATGCCATTGCAAATGATCAAATCCATGTTGACTAAATTGCGAGAGCGAATAGAGAATGCCGCCACCTCCTACACAGCATGGACACAACCAATCCTTAGTTCCTCCTACCGGTTCTCAATTTTTTGGGGTATGAGAAGCTTTCATAGTTACATTTTTAAAGTATTTTATATGTATAAAAACATCCTACAATCCTCCTCTTTCCTCTTTAAGTCCTTCATAGCATTTCCCATAGGCAGTTAAGAAATAAAGGTGATAAGCAAACTTATATATGGTGACCAATGAACATGTTGTGGAAATGGAATATATATCTTCTACGGTTGAAAATTATATATTATTATTATTATTATTATTATTATTCACAAGATTTTGGGTAGTAGTCAGATTAGAATCACTATACAGTATTTTGTTATTATGAGTCACTGTTATGTGTATTGTAGATTTCAGAATATTATACAAATTTCATAATTTACTTTAGAATATTCTCATAAAATACTGGGAATATTGCATTTAGCATATTTGCAACCCAGATTTAGAGAACATAAGAGATAAAATAGTCCGAACATATTCTCCATTTCTTGTTTCTTTTTGGATGAATCATGAATATTTTCTCAACTCAACATTGCATCCCATGCCTAGATCTTGGATTTGCATTGCAAAAAAAAAATAAAGCATTGATCTAACCTACTTTAAAATAAACACATGTTTATGGAACCATCTATTTGGAGGAATTTTGTTATTATGTTATTTTTGAGGTTTTGACTTGTTGATTTTTCTCTTTTCTTATTAAGATAACACATTTGTTTAAAGGATGCTACCTCTATGGAAGAGCACATTCTTTGCAATCAAGAGGTTGGTGGTTATGTTCCGCAGTGCCCTAACATAAATTAATCACTAAAGAAACACAAAGATTCACATTCCATATTTTGTTTCTAAGAAGAATTTTTTGTTGTATGTATTGAGACAATATGTCTTTAATAATAGCTATAGTCTCTTGAGAGAAAAAAATGTGTTGTCTCTTAAGAGATAATAATACTTGTGTTCTATATTGTCTTTACAGAGACAATTTTTTAATACAGCAGTTTGAGACAATAACTTAAAGACAATATTCAAGACATTTTACAACTTTTTTTTTTTTGGTTGTCTCAAGTGAGACAATTTACTCAAAAAGTTTCTTAAATATTGTCTTGAAACACCCCTATATGTAGTAATGGATGTAACATTAATACATTGTTACATTATTAGTTGACACTTGAAGTGGGTCAACCTCATCAAACTCATTGACCCTATTCAACCATTATTAACCATAGTCAACAAACCTATATGTAGTAATTGATGTAACATTAATGCATTGTTACATTGATAGTTGAGAGTCAATCTTGGTCAATCTAGGTCAACCTCATAGACCATGATCAAACTCATTGACCCTATCCAACCATTATTAACCATCATCAACAAATCAAGGTTGCAGGTCAAATGTCAACTAAAACTTCATCAACCATGATCAAACTCATTGACCCTATTCAACCATTATTAACTATAGTCAACAAATCAACCTTGAAAGTAGACCTTCAACAAAAAATTCATTAATAAATGTAATTAATATAATACATTTATTAATATAAATTAATAGATAACATTTTCCAATATTTTATGCATTATTAGAAAAATGATGTAAATCATAATAGAGAAACCACACTTATTAATATAAGTGTACTAGTTAAATTAAATAATTTCCGAAATAATAAAATCTTTACCATCGCTTTAAAAAAGAATCTACCGGATTAGTCGAGCAACGTTGCATCCCCACCGCGTTGTAATTCATAAAAGGAAAAGGAGAAAATCAAATACTTATAAAAAAAACAAATCACGATCCAAATTGCTAAACTGACTTTTGAATTAGAGATCTTCTGTTACATCTACGATAGATAAGGTTCCCATCATTCATCATTCTTATCAACCTCCAGTAGAACCTCCAGTAGAATACCGTAATCAACGTTTACCTCGCATCCCTTTTTCATGAAAGCGGGGAAATGTGCAAACTGACGGCATTAACTTCATATCATTAAGTAGGTGACTTTATCGAATGACACAACGTCTCTGTCTTCCCCATGATGCATGTCCGAGAGTAGCTGACTCGCCAGCAACGTAGAACCGTGCCATTATTTCTTGCGTTATCTCCTGTGCCCGTTGTCGCCCTAAAACTCCAATATTAAAATTATTTGAGATTTGAACTCCAGTATTGAAAACGTTGAATCGATTTGTTAACATACAATTTCCTCTGACCAAAAGGGCACGATGATGCATTCATGATCCATTGTTTCGTAATAGATTCAAAGACTCACGAATTTTAATTTAATTTAATTATTAATAGATAGTAAAAAATTAAATTCCACCAGATATATATTAATTATTTTTATTATTATCGTTTATTTATTTTAATTTTGAATTTACTCAGTGTCAATTTTTTTATATGTAGGGTTTTTATGTAAGTATAAAATCTAAGCTCTCTGATGCGGGTGCCAGCTTGCGACATAGGGTTGACGGACAGGAGTCTCGTGAAGGCCACATGGCCATCACGCGCTAGGCTCACTTGGGATATGGGGGAGCAGGTCACTCCCGGACTGTGGCTTTAATAGCCACAGTATGGCAGGCCGAAGGCATTAACACTCCGGCCTCTCTTGGCTGCGCTTCCCCTCTCGACTCTGTGATGGATGTGATAGCTACCATTATGGCGGACAACCACTGAGGTAGAGCTGGGAGCTCTATTTACTGCGGTCCTCTCCGCGTCCCTGTCCACCTGCATTCAGATTTCTGGTTGATGCACATCCATTTTCTGGTTAACACAGGGTCTGCCCTGTTCTGCCACAGCTCGAACCTGCTTGTTCAGCTGAATTATCCCCTGAACCACCCTGCCAGTATGGTCTGTGAACGACAGAGGATGCTAAGCCGCCGAGGCTCCAGCAGAGGAGGAACCTCGCAACGCCCAGCTGCGGAGGATACCCGCCCACCTTGTCATTGCCCACACTGTCACAGCCTCTGCCACTGCCCCAGCTCTGCCGCCTCAAATCCCTCTCGGCCTACCCAATTCTTGGAGGCTAGCCCCCGTGGAACCTCAACTGCTCCCTTCTTTGGCTCTCCCATCTTTTCTTTTGACAGTCACCTGACTCGGCCGCATATTAACGCCCACATTTCAGTGCTGTTTATTGATGAATCTAAGGAGGAAGGAGGCACCAGCTCTCCTCGTGGTCTCGCACCTCCGAGAGACGAAATCGACGAGGCCAACTTGGCCCAAGCTCACAAAGGTAAGGCGGTTGAAGTGCCGAATCCAAAGGATAGCATTGAACGTCCACCTGCAGAGGCTGAGGAAGCTGCAACCACGGAGGTGGAGGAGGACTATTACAGACCCTGCCCGATCGTCGAGGAGGAGCCGTTTCGCTGCTCCAATTCGGGTACAGATGCATGGTTCGAGTGGTGGCTCCTGGTCTCTCTGGTCAGGTTTCCTCGTCCACTTGTCTTTGTTAGCTTACGTGTTGTATTGCCAAGGTTGTTTAGGCCGTAGACGTGTCATTTTGTGAATGATTTGGGTTTACTGGGAATGAGACAGACGGCTGGTTTTTTGGGAATGAGACAGATGGCCACAGTGGCTCTCCCCTGCGTGGGATTCGTTTTACATTTGGGTCTGGTTCATTGTTTTGATTTTGGTTCTCCCCTGCATGGGAATTTCTCTGGTTCTCCCCTGCGTGGGAAATTTTTGGATCCTATTCGCAAGCATGGTCAAACGGTTGAGCCTCCTTGCCATTATCTCTGGCAGCATGTTCCCGCTGTAAAGCTTGATTGTAACTGTATTTTGTTCTCTTGTAAATAGTAGAATAGTCTAATTCAGAGAAAAAAAAAAAAGAAGTATAAAATCTGAGCAAACTTTACTCTGTTACTTACATTTTATAAATTCAAAATTGAGATAAATCTATATTGGTTTTGAGCAAAATACTAATAAAATGTTTTAATTATAATTTTTTTTTTCACTTGCTATATATATATATATATATATATATATAGTTAACATTGAATATTTTAATTGTATATTAAAATATTAATATTCTCTTTCCTATTTGGAAATGTAATCTCTATATATATCATTTCAAATATCTTTTATTAATAATTTTAAAATATTATATATCAACTCCATATTAGAATTGAAAAAAAAAACTTTTAATTTAAATTATTTTATTTTTCTCTACAAAATTAATAGTAAATTATCTTATTTAATATGGACATTAAAATAATTTTTTTGACACTAAACAACAATTTTGTTAACATTTTTTTTTTTAAATATTGCATGTCAAGTTAATATAGAATGAATTACAAATCTAATATCATTAATATTATTTTTACATGTAATCTTTCAACTCCATACTAGTTAATATTATCTGTTCATCTATCGTATCAAAAATAAATTGTTTTTTTAAATTAGTTTATCATTCTATATAAAACAATAAAATTAAGGTGGAAATTGGAATATCTTATTTATGACCTACATTATTTTTTTGCTATTCTTCATATTGTTTCTTTTGAGTTATAAAGCCCAAAATAATAATTATAATAATAATTAAAATTAAATTAAATACTCTGATACAAATAATCATAATAATAATAATTTAAAATAAAATTATAAATATCAATATAATTTATGAGTATTTCCCTGACATTCAATTTATATATTTTCCCTGACTATAAATTAAAGCTAATATCTATATTGAACTAAATCATCTTCATTATCCACCGAGTGTTACTACCACCATAGATCCATTTTAAATACGAATCTCAATTCAATTTTAACATCATAATAGGCTTATGAGAAATTATTAGGTGTAAATCACATGATATTTCATTTGTCAACCGTTTCGAACCAACCAATGTGGTTCATCATTAAGACAAGTTGAAGAATCAGATCTAGCTTAGCATATTAAATAGTTAGAGCAGAGCATCCAACAACTATATTTCTTGACTAGGTAACGACCTATATTGTCTAACGGCTAAGTTTGACCGAGAAACTGTTAGATGGACTGGATTAAGGGAAAAACCTATATTCAAATAAATAAGTTAATTCAATTAGTTATGTTTTAATTAAAATAAAAGTAAGGGGACCGTTTTATAAACTTATAGTTATAAATATATATTAATATAAATTAATATAATAAATAATATAAATAAATTAATTACAAAAAATTATTAAATATATATATAAATATTACAGTAATAATAGTGTTTAAAGATGTTAAATATAAATATTAGAGTATATAGCTGTATATCTTAATTAAAATACGAGTTAAAGGACTATTTTAAACTTATATTTAAAAATAAAAATAATAATAATATAATTATATATTTATAAAAGTTATTAAATATGTAAGTATTAGAGTAAACTTAAGGGTCAGAAAAAATATTTTAATATTTAAAAGTTAATTAATAGTTTATTTAAGGTTTAAAAATAACATCTTATCATAGATTAATTTCAAGATTATTTTTATTGTTAATTAAAATTATTAGAATAAAAATAATAGCATAAATTAAGCGCTACTAAAATACCTCAAAACATAACAACCACACCTTAAAGAATAAAGGCCATCAGATACGGGAAACAGGAGAATTTACTTAAAAGACAACAAGATCAAGCTAAACCTAGAGAGGGGAAGAAAGGAAGAAAAGGACTGGGACCCAGCAACTACTGATCTTCCAACCATCCTCTCTATTGAGATTGATCAGCCTTTCTCCAATCTCAAGGGCTTCCCTAAATTTCTGGTGATGGAATTGTGAAACTTTAGCAATAACACTAGCATCCTTGATACAGACATGATGATTGGTTTTCTCCACATTCTCCGCTAAAGCAGAAGACTTGGTTCTGTTATGCTTAAGGTCAGCTGCATGCTCACTAATCCTTTGATTAATGGAGCGACCCATCTCACCAATATAGGGGGTCCTGAAGGACATGAAAGGGGTTTATATTATTCCTTGTTCCTGGTGGACCCCCTATATTCGTGAGACGGGTCGCTCCATTAATCAAAGGATTAGTGAGTACGCAGTTAACCTTAAGCATAGGAGAACTAAGTCTTAATGGAGCATGTGGAGAAAACCAATCATCATGTCTCTATCAAGGAGGCTAGTGTTATTGCTAAAGTTTCGTAATTCTATCACCGGAAATTTAGGGAAGCCCTTGAGATTGAAAAAAGGCCGATCAATCTCAATAGAGAGGATGGCTGAAAGATTAGTAGTTGCTGGGTTCTAGCCCTCTCCTCCTAGTTGTTTTCTTCCTTTCTTCCCCTCCCTAGGCTTAGCTTGACCTTGTTGTCTTTTAAGTAAATTCCCTTGTTTTCCGTATCCGGTGGCCTTTATTATTTAAGGTGGGGTTGTTATGTTTTGAGGCATTTTAGTAGCACTTAATTTATGCTATTAGGTTTATTCTAATAATTTTAGTTAACAATAAAAATAATCTTGAAATTAATCTATGATAAGATGCTATTTTTAACCCTTAAATAAACTATTAATTAATTTTAAATATTAAAATATTTTTTCTGACCCTTAAGTTACTCTAATACTTACATATTTACACAATTTTATAAATAACTATTAAATTATTATTATTATATTATATTATTTTTAAATATAAGTTAAAAGTGGTCCCTTTAACTCGTATTTTAATAAGAATATAACCAACTATTATTACTCTAATATTTATATATTTACAACTTTTATAACTACTATTAATTACTCTAATATTTATAAGGTAAAAACTTCTATAATTAACTACTAATTTATATTAATTTATTTTAATATATATTTATAACTATAAGTTTATAAAATGGTACTTTACTTTTATTTTAATTAAAATATAACTAACTGAATTAACTTATTTATTTGAATATAGGTTTTTGCCCCTAATCCAGTCCATCTAACCATTTCCCGGTCAGATTTAGCCATTAGACAATATAGCTGTTCCCTAGTCAAGAAATATAGATGTTGGATGCTATGCTCTAACTACTTAATATGCTAAGCTAGATCTGATTCTTCAACTTGTGGTGACAATGAGCTACACTGGTCGGTTTGAAACGCTTTGACAAATGAAACATCATGTGATCTAGGCCGAAAAATTTCTCATAAACATCATACTAGGCTATAAAATAAGCCTATAAACTCAACTAGAAACATTAGACTCAACTAAAAACATGAGTAACAACCATATATTGCCAGGATAAACATGCCCCAAGCCCTTTCACCTTCTAATCTTTCTCGGTGTTTAATCTGCACTGTTTTGTTAGGGTGTCCCACTTCATCTTTCTGGCTGTCCCCAGTGTTCAGTATGATCACGTTCAATCTATATGACTATGATCCGTTTGGGTTTGGCTGATTTGATTTGATTTTGGTGAGAATTCACTTCAAATTCCTTGTCGACCGACTTTCTATCTCGTAATATCCCATGTCTCTGTTGGTTAACACGTTCCATCTATATGACTATGATCCGTTTGGGTTTGGCTGATTTGATTTGATTTGATTTTGGTGAGAATTCACTTCAAATTCCTTGTCGACCGACTTTCTATCTCGTAATATCCCATGTCTCTGTTGGTTCGCTTGTTATTGCTCATTTCCCCAAAACGCCTGTGCCTTGTACAGTTTGTAGTAGTGGGTTCATATTGAAGGTACGTGATCAGCTGTAGGATTGAAAACGATTTTGAAATTCTCGGACTATTACCTTCAGTTTTTGGGCGAAAAGCATGGAGGATTACACCGAAAGGCCAGAAGTATGTAAGTGATATACAGCGAGTTCATCCATGCAAACGAAAAAGGAAAAAAGAAGGGTACAACTTTGGATGCCAATCCATTCGAGGTACACTCTTTCAAGTCTACAACTGGAGGATTTGGCCGCTAATGGATTGTGATTTGTATTCTACGGCTAAGATGAGGGGTCCCCCAGGACGGTCCATATGGTTTCAAGCAATAACTTCTGTAAGTGAAATGGGGTCGTGCGATTTAATGCAGCGGATAGAAGGACCAGTTGTCAGGACAACGATATTTGTATATTTTGTCGAGGAATAATGTAGGTTAGAGAGAGAGCCGAAAGAATCACTCTACTAGCATTGCACTCGGGCCAGCCCCTTTAACATTGAAGTAATCAAAATCAAAATAAAAGATTAATGAAAATTTAAAATAAATAATTATATTTCAAATGAAAATTAAATTAAATTATTTCTATTTTAAACCATTTATATGTTTCATATTATGGAAATATTTTAATAATGAGTACTGAAAATTATATATTTGGTTGTGAAGAATACTATTATTACTTTTAATTTAAAATATTTTTTATTCAATTTAGTAATAAAATATTTTTCTATTTAATTTATTAATAATATCTAGTGATTTTGCAATCATCTAAGTCAATTTGTTAGCTTTTACTTTATACTCTATTTGTTTATATTTATTGGTAGCTCCACTTGTTTGGCTTTGTGAATAGTACATTCATATTTTCTATTTAGCTATTCAATATGTCGACACAACTAACATCCCATTTTACATGAAAAAATAACTTATTCCAAGTCTTTTACATTCTCTGTCCATCTACATATATGCTTGTGACACCCCATGTTACATGAATAATTAATGTATTCTACTTCTTTTGTTTTTATTTTTACTTTTACTATACTGCTGGGTTTTTATCATCAACGTTCAATGGAAACACCAAAGAACTGTGACTGATTTATGAATAATTATCATCAATGTTTAATGGAAACACCAAAGAACTGTGACTGATTTATGAATAATATATAACTAAAATATTTGCTAAACTTCTTGAGAGAGTTAAGGTGGTTACTCACCTTTTCCCTCAAAAGAAGATTTCGAGGAAGGCCTAGGGGGCTAGAGAATTTGAGAGAGGAAAGTAATAGATTTGGTCAAAAAGCATAATGCTGCCACCCGAAACTCCTTGAGCTGCGTGAGATAAACTAGTGGGAGATCTCGAGAGAATCTATGACGGTATGTGACTTGAGCTTTTGGACTGTTGGTCTTGACGCTTCAAGATACCAAAATTGAATACAGAGTTTATAAATTCTGTCTAGAATGGAATAGCTCGGGGGAGTTTCTAGACGTCATTGCAAGACTGGGTGGTGAGATCTTCCACAAAGTTGTGTTAATAAAAAAAAAAATAAAAGGAAAAAAGATAAGCACTTAACTTAGTTTGTTAAACTTATTTAAATTTAGTATATAGGTTTGTAGATAAATATAGGAAAGGAACTTGGATATTACAACAAAAAATAGAAGAATGAGGTTTAATTTATACAGAAAGTATGAATAGGTAAGTTATGAAAATAAAAATCATGGGCTTCTAATGAATATAGATATTAAATATAAACTTTTAAATTGTGTTTAGAAAATATGAATGATGTGTACTATTGATTTTGAAAACAAATGGGTAGAACCTAAGCATGATGAAATTCTTAAATACCTAGATTTAAAATAAATGTCACGTATCATAGTAGGATATAGGAGACAATATTTTTCTTTCACTACTAACACGTTGTAATAACAAAACCTAGAATGTCTAAGAAGAATCCTTATGCGACTATAATACATGAATCCATGAAAGGAACGAGAGCAGAGATGAAAACCCAAAACAAGAAAATTATACACATTGCATGCTAACACCATAGTCATAATAACAATTACTACTTACTTAGTATGTGAAAAGAAAAGTTGTATATCATTAAGAGAAAAAATTGTACTTAAATAAGAGCCCAGCATAATTTTTCAAAACCATTAACAATACTAGAAAAGTTAAAAAGCTATTCAGAATCTGAGTGCATAAGTTGAGTACAAAAAATGTAGATAATAACACCTAGAAAAACCATTCTAGTTTGAAACACAAATTTCATCTTTAACCTCTGTTCTAACAACCAAAATGAGGTCTCCAACTATAGAGGCTTAGTCGTCCTAAAATATGGAATCCTAAACTACTTCCATTAGTTTTGGGCATCGATATTCTGAACTCGAAGCAGAGGACTCGAAATGGCGTAAGAAAAAGACCAACATGGACCAATATAAGGCATGACCTATAGGTTAGGAGTGCTTGGAAACAAAGTTCGTAAGTGAAGAAATTGCTAGGACTCCTCCTTACCTGTAGAAAACAACTGTAGAGAGCTACAAAATACAAATAAGGAAAACCCTCAAATTTAGAAAGAGAGGAAGGGTGGAAGTAGTTCATTACCTATAATGAAAAAGTAACTTTGAAGCATAATTGTGGCAGAGTCTTTGTCAGCAAGATGGAACATTAATTAGCTGGTATTAAGCTACGAACCAAGCAAAACCTTCTAGTTCTTAACTAGAAACTTTACCTACGAGTGGGACTCCCTTGAAATTATTGTGTAACAGGATAATGCTTGAAGGATATGAGGTAAGGTGGAAGTAACCCTGCCATAACCGGAGCACCGTCAGAATGATAAAAGCCAACCGACAAGACCGCCACAACACTACCAATCCTATGCAAGAAACAAGTCTCGACGTTAATGTAGTCTTGGGTCTGAGCTACCAAGGATAAATGCACCAGCATTCGAAACCATAGGGTGATTAAGCCTAACCTATGGCAGAGCCTCCTACTCGAGAAAATCCATACCTGAATGTCGTGGAATGCCAGATGGGAGGGGTAGGCGGTCACCTGAAACCCTTTGGCCATATCTCAATCATTCGATTAGCAGCTTACAAATCAACGATGTTAAGTCTAACATCTATTAAGGATAATGAAATATCTGGAGGGGTGTATGCTCATTATTTATATTGCATTGGGTGACAGCTAACTCTTGTCAATCACCTTAAGTGTGATAACGATCATTGAAGAGTGGACCATGTAATAGTATGTTTCTCATGTTTCTCTACATTGGAAGGAATTAAAATATTGACACACATATATTATGGCTCGACTTACCTTAACCCTTATTACTTTAGAAAATGAATTAAAAGTGACTTGTGTAATGAGTGGTGTAATAACCATACTTTTTTGTTTAGTATATAGTTCTCATGCATGTTACATACGGTATTAGAGCTCAAAATTACAATACTGAGGCTTCTGTATCTATCTATCATAATAATAATAATAATAATAATAATAGTAAACTAAGTATAACTATGTGGGAATGATTGAACACAGAGAAGAAAGGGAGGGGGATTCAAGGACAGAATGTAGAGGGGATCCATACCACTAAATCAGTCAGATGCAACGTGTGTAGGGGCCAATGTAGAAATATAGATACAATTGCGAGAAGAATCTCATCAAGACAATGCTACCCTGTTGAGGGACAAAGTCCCCTAGGGTCTTGGGTCAATACCCTAGTAGAGCGGGGGTTATCTACAAACATTCCACACAACCATGATACTAATATAAGGAAACTACGCAAAGAGAGGTGCACCTAGGGGTCCTTCATTCAGGTATATCTAGCTAGGGTCCAAACCCTCTTGGAGTTCCTTTCGATCTTTCAACCTACAAAACAACCAATTCAAAGAAGCATAGTAGTATATGGACCAAGCATCATAAAGAAATCAACTTCATAGCATATTGAAAGGTAGTTAGTTACACAATTGAAGCAACTATTCATATGCAAATCATAACATGAACATCATAAGCATGAAGAAGTTTAATTTAAGGAACAGGACAAGTGTTTCTTTATTGCAGATAACTAAAATACAGTAAGGAATGATTTCACCTAAGTCTTCCTCTCACTGGCTCTAAGCAAAAACGTCCTCCAGGTCCATCCAATCTTAAGCCTCCAACAAACTCCTTCCATGACTCATACCAAGGTATCTCAACTAGTGAAATAACCTCCAAGCTCAAGGAAACAAGAGATTCCTATAATGGGGGGAAGCACTGGAAGCAGAAGGATCCTTAGACCTGGTTAGGGATAATCTCAGCAGAGTGATTTTTCTCTCTATTCTCTCCTCCCTTAGGCCTTCCCATTGAAGCTTTTTTATACTTCTCCCAAACTAGTTTTTTAGTTGGGAATTCATTGGCAATAGTGGGGCCATGGCCACTAATAGGTAATAAAAAGGTAAAACACGTGATCTCCACTTGAAATTAAGGATATTTAATTACTTTTAAGTGTTTTAAGACATATACGTGGGTTGGGTATACACAGACCCACGTACACATGTGTTTAGCTCAGGGAAATGTCGTGTATAGGGAATAAGACACTGTTTTTTTAAGTATTTGGACCAGGTCTGGAAGGAGGGGTTGCCCTAGGCCATGAGTGTAGCATCACAAACATCAAGAGTGAGATTTGGAGCTATAATAAATGCCCCCTAATATATGAGGTCTGAAGGGGTACATGATGGCTGAAATGTATTAAGTAAGTGCATCGAAATAAAACCTGTAGAAAATTGAGAAGGACTTCACCAGAGTTCAACCTGCCAAGCCACAAAAGGAGATCACAAAGAAACATTGTCTAAGGCGGGCATACCCATGCTTAGAGAAAGTAAAGCATGTTCGTATATCAAGTACAAGTGGATCCAGTAAGTATACAAGTATAAAAGACTGCAAAATACATAATGGATCATCTAATCAGGATCGAACAAGTACATGTCTGAATATCAAATATAAGAATGTCAATGATGCTGAAAGGTGAAGCTGATCACTGATATCAAAGACTAATTTCAGAAGTACCATATGAATATGATGGAGTAAGGTGGTACTACACTGCAAACTCAGGTTCCAGCATATAAAATGTCGCCGTGAATGACTGCAACATATGAGGTGGAGTGGTATCAACTAGCAGCAACAAGAGCAACTGTTGAGTGAACCAATGAAATGTTAACGCAACCCAAGGTCTTCATTGACCACCGTGGTACATTTCTACACCATAGGAATAAATGATCTCATGTCGACCATGTGAGAAATCATCAGATTACTGGTCATTGATGTATACCGTTAACAAATGCGAGACCACTCACCGATAATGGTAATGAGCGTCAAGGTACCTAGTACAATCTAACAAGTGTGAATAGATGAGGTGGAGTCGAACACCTATAAAAATCTATCGATCAGGAGACAATGATGGTTTCTGTCTGTCAAAAGCGAAGGATCTGCCACTAATGACTGCAAACCCCAAGGTACTACCAAATGGAGTCTAGATCTTTGCCCTAGAGCAATGAATCGTAGTGGAGAGGGAAAGATCCGCTAGAAGGAAGGCATTAAGGCATCCTTCATCAATCTAGCGCGAGTGTAACCCGTAGGCCAATAATGTGGAAGGAATCAAATGAAAAAGATGTATTAACCCAACTGAAGCATGTTTCCGGCATACAGAAGATGTGACTAGCGCATGACAGAAACCCTCTGAACCAACCAGTAATGAGAGATGACATAGAAGTAAGGTATCCACCATTAGGGTCAAATGGAAACCAAGGTATTGCATGAATCCCAATGTGTGATAGTGTAAGCTGAAGTCGAACACAAGGGAAAATACTCAGTCAAAGACCCATGATACTGATCTATGCTGAGCACAAGGTGACATATCAATAATGAAAATAGGGCTAGGGTGCGGCTCTAGGCCTGTCCTCAGAGCAAGATGTTGTCGTTGATAAGGACAAGACCTACCAACAAGATGTTAATGGGGACCTTCTCAAACCGGCACGAGCAAAGGACCAATATAGTTGATGTGATGATAGACAAGACACTGACAACCAGGGATGGCCGACTAAAAAATGAGTCAAGAGACGCCGCAAAGAGGCTAACTTAGGCTAACTTCCCTTAAACAAAAGAACAACTCAATGATGACTTTGTATAAGCTTGTTGTGCAGGAAGCATGAACAAAATAACCAATCGGGGGAGAACTAACTCAATAACAAGCTTAAGGGGTACCTAAGTCAAAATAAATCCCGCCCAAATGGAGGAGACTTTGTTTTTAGTACTTTGTTCAAGGGCGACACAACTGACTCTAGTTGCCAACAATAAATGGAAATATTGTCCTGTTCCCGCTCTTTTTGGAATATATAATTTTTTTGTCTTTTTCTTTAAGCTAGAAAAAGAATAAAATATTGCTATAGTACAGTGGAAAGAACGAGTGTCGGTGAAATAGATGATCTAGTTCCTAGGATTTAGAACAATCCTATGCTTAATGCAGGGAGGCGAAAACTGGTTAAACACACTCAAAGGTATGTTCCTTCCATAGGTTAGGGTGTGTCAAGTTGCATAAGTCAAGTGGATGCAAGTTTCATTTTGCAGATGCCATGGTAACAATTTGGCTTAAACATGAGTCCAAGCGAAGCTGGCTCAAGGCCAAAAGGTGCAAATGGACAAAATGCAATGCAGTACTACAACTCAACACGAAGGAGCCTCTAGGGTATAATGCCGGAACGAAGCGAAGAAGTAAAGAAGAATGAGTCTTCAGCACATAAGTCATGGCAGGACTAAAGAAGACTCCCGAGCCTAGGGACAAAAAATCAGCATGAGTGCCAAGTGACAACAAGGTACTAACTAGGGCACCCATGATAAGGTAGGCTCTACCACACAAGTCATGATACTTCTAAGCAATGAGAAGGTTCTGCATCATAACTTGGTGGGGTCAATCCTCAGGCCAAAATGGGAAAGGAAACTGATAAGTGCACAATGCAGGTAGAAAAACCTAACCTATATGCCATTTTCGAGAACCAATACATGTCAGAATGGACCAACCATAAAAATTTCCAAAGGAGAAATCTTCCAAGTTCTGTATACATAAAAAGGAACACTAGAGAAGAAGTTAATACATCACACATATAAACTTCATACAAAATCTTGTGTTATAGAATACAAAACTTGAAAATGCGTACCTTATATATACAATACGGTATAGGGAACCATGCAACCTTGTGGCTTACGCATAATAGTTCTTTTGGACAAACCACTTGCAAGGCTCGGACCAAGGACTCCTTTGGTAGTCAAAACTCATGGCTTCAAAGGGTTCCTCCTGTGAACGCAAATCAAGTTATGAGAAATCATGAGGACTACAAGGATCAAAAGAGGGAATTAAGGGGTCCCATGTCCCTATAGGAAGAATTTCTCGGTCAACTTTAGGGACCAAGTCCCAAGAAGGAGAATAATAAGTCAAAGGATCCTTCTAAGAAGTGATTGAACATTGAGGATTCAATGCCACATAATTGACCCGTGGCGGGGTAGAGTCTACTTGAACACTTGGAACAAACCAAGGGGTATTTTGTGGTAAAGTCGAATTAGGGTGGTCATTAGTAGATGCAAGCTGATCAATAGTGACAATATTTCCTTTATGAGGAAAGCACATCACTCGAAAGAGTGAAGACACCACTCCATTCATAGCATAGAAATAATCATGCCTAAGTAGCATAGTAAAGTCTAAAGGGCTATCAACCACCATCATATCTATTAAGACAGTCTTCCCACCTAAAGTAATAGGCAATTGAGGAAGAATACCCATAGATTCACCAGGTCTTTTATCATAGGCTAACAACTGACTCTGAGCTATCAACAACTTTGGGGAACCCAAAGCTTTCCAAGTCAAAGAGGATATAATACTTACAGAGGATCCTTCATCCACCATACATCGATAAATGTTTGTTGAATTAACTCTGACCTTTATTTGGAAAGGTGCAGCGGAAGGAAGACGAGGCTCAAAAAGACTATCCCAATCAAAGGAAACACTCCTAGAACTTGGAGGGGGAACATTCGAAGAAAATGGAATTCTCCCTATACCAAAAGAGTCTATAATAGATATCAAACAGACTCTTTTGTTAGGCACTTCACCCCCCAGAAGAGGAGTGTAATTAGCCAGTGATTGCACTGGCTCTACCACATTATCAACCAATGGTTGATGGGATTGATGAGAAACCATATCAGATCCAGGAGTAGAAGAACTTTCAAACTCGGGCCATATCCTTTGTACCTTTGGAATACTAGGGCATAAATGAGTAAGATGGTCTCCCATGCATATCTTACAAGGGAACTTAGGTTTAAAACTTCTATGTCTAGGTTTCTTATCAACCTCCATTTTGCCAACATGACTAGCAGTCGTTTGTGGAGAGTCCTAAACATGACTTGTAGAGGTCGGTGACTCTTTGCTAGTATGACTTGCAGTGACTAGATTTATCCCTCCAGCATGATTTGCAGCAGCTGAAGGCTCATCTTCAACATGACTGGCAGAGGTCGATGATGAAGTGGTAGTATGACGTGTAGTGACTAGACTTGTGCCCCCAACATGACTTGCAGTAACTGAAGGTTCATAATCAACATGACTTGCAGAGGTTTATGGTGAAGTGCTAGTATGACTTGCAGTGACTAGACTTGTGCCCCTAGCATGGCTTGCAACGGCTGAAGGCTCATCTCCAACATGACTAGCAGAGGTCGAAGATGAATGGATAAAATTATTCTTCTTCTTTGACTTCCTCTTTCTCCTCTTTTTAGATTTCGTGTTACAAGAAGGAGGAGAAAATGGAATCATAGATTTATCTTTGAAAGAAGATGAGCAATTAACATCCATGTGATGCCCCTAAAATAAGCATTCATTTGAGAATATTCAAGAGCATTTGGAATATTTAGAGTGGATCACAGCCAAATTGGTAGTCCAACATTCAATCCAAGAATATTCAAAGTGGCCATCAAGGGAGTACCAATGTTTCCAAGGAAAGGAAAAGGAAAAGGATCCCTTTTTGGGAGGGTACCTTGGTTGGTTTCCACGAGAATATGGGCCATATCTAATTGATTCATAGAGCCTTCCCTTACGGGAAAGTAGAAATTACTTTTCAAGGAAGATAGACAGCCAATCAAAACCTTTGCCCTTGAGGAGGCAACTCCACAACTTTTGAAAGAATGACCAAAATCCTTTCAAGATTGGTGGAGTGCTAAGTCAGTCACTCAGAATACAAAGTCCAAAAGTGACTAGACAAAAATACCTAAAGCCAACTATATACAAGGAGCAAATAGCACTCAACTATAAAGTCCCTAAAGATACAACCAATCAAGCAACTTCCAACTATTTTCGCTTCGAGTGATGAGGACCGGACACTAAAATACAAGAAAGTGAAGTAGGGGCCTTCCGAAGATAGTCTGGGATAATGACGACCCAAGCCTATCAGCGAAGGTATCAGAGGAAGTTACGCTCACCTCCAAGCAACAGCCTATGCTAGTGCAAGCCCCCGAGCTTTGCAAGGGTGCCCTCCAGAAGTACTTCTGAGAGTGATACAACGTCGACCTCAGGTGCCACGGGATTCCCCTCCATAGCCACCTATGTACATCCCTAGGATAAGCAACTAAGGTTACAAACTCGTGTCAGAAGCGAGGCAGAATAGTCTTGAGGTAAGATTTGACAAGTAGGAGAGGGGGTGTCTCTCTTCCTTATCTTCAAAAACCCTCGTGATTAACTCCCAGATCTGGGGCTTTCCTGGTCTCCCTAACGCTATTGGATTTGCACTCTATATTCAAACCTCTATGTTTGATAGTTTAGAGTGACCTCGGAGCGTTTACTTTGCTCTTGCCTAATCCAAGGCCCTAAATATCCTAAAACTTGTTGGTGTGTCTAAATCGACAATATAAAAATGTTCTAGTATATTTTAGTTGACGTTTGATTTTAAAGACTGTTCTTTTAAGTCAAGGGTGTGGGAGTGAAACTGATGATGTGTGTATGACTCAACCAAAATCAAAGGAAAACTAACTACATGAATGCAATCATTTTTCTTTCAGTGAAAAGCAACTTTTACTCGGGTTCTAAGAAACACCTAGAAAGCAAAAAACTTTTTCCTTTCGTTTTCTTGCAACATACTTCACACGCACAAAAGCTAGAATGCTTTGACAATGAAAAATTATCCTAATGCAATGAGTATATGCTGATGGAAAAACTTAAGACTACTCTAAAGCAAAGAATGAAAGTAACTTTTTTATCACTTCTAATTAGCCACTTAAGATGTTTAGATAGAATATAAGTTGCTAATGCTCATTTTCATCCAAACACTAAAAGAAAGTCTCAAGACAAACAAAAATGCACTTTCACTGGCAAAAAAGAAGCTAAATCAAAACAAGGCCAAAGAAAGAAAAAACCAAGTTTTCAAGAAGTTTTCCTCAAAAGCAAAAACAAAATTGAATTTCCAAAAGTTCTTCAAATACTATTGAAAACTTTGAGACCAGAGAATAAGCAACCAAAACACTTTGCAAGTTATCAACTCAAAATTGGTGAAAACTCAACAAAATAGTTGTTTCAAGATTCTCTCAGCAACCAAAGAGTAGTGAAAAGAGCTTGGTGACATTGATCAAAAGATCAAGAAAGACAACTCCCAAAATTGTCACTCAACAACTTTCAAAAAGCAAGAAAAGAAAATGGTCACAAGATGCAGTTTTGACACGAAGCAAGAAGGTCACAAAGATAAAGTTTGCCACAAAGATTGAAACCAATCTTTCTGCTCTGGAAGACCAGAAAAACCAATATTCTCATAGAGAAATCTCGTGTGCTTGAGCACAAATGATGGCACTTACAAAAAAGCAAAACAGGACCAAAACTTTCCACAAACGGAGAGAATTCGAAACCAGAAACTCGTTGTAAAAATAGAGACTGACAACCAAACATGACTGCTCAGAAAACACTTAGACCAACGAACAAATTTATTGAACAATAAATATTTGCAAAAATCTTGGAAATTAGGGTATATGCGACTGTGTCAATGCACAACTGCATCTATACGTTATTAAGTGCAAAGAAACCTGCGTATATGCGGGTTAATATGGGGAAACTTGTGTACATATGTTTCTGTAACCAGGCAAAGATGTGTATATAACAGTTCACAAGAAAAAAGCTAAAATGGGGTCTGAAGAAAAATTTCAAACTTAAAGTCTGAGTTTTTATAGGAACATAAAACTCATTCACAACAAGAAAATCAAAGGTTGAGCCCTAATTGGCTTCAATTAACCCAAACCAGGAACAACAATACTGTTGTCCCCAGTGGAGTCGCCAATTCTGTTGAGGGACAAAGTTCCCTAGGGTCTTGGGTCAATACCCTAGTAGAGCGGGGGTTATCTACAATGAAAAACAAACATTCCTCATAGCCATGATACTAATATAAGAAAACTATGCAAAGAGAAGTCCACCTGGGGGTCCTCCTTTCGGGTAGATCCAACGAGGGTACAAAACCTCTTGGAGTTCCTTTCGATCCTTCAAACTACAAAACAACCAATTCAAATAAGCATAGTAGTATATGGACCAAGCATCATAAAGAAATCAACTTCATAGCATATTGAAAGGTAGTTAGTTACATAATCGAAGCAATTATTCATATGCAAATCATAACATGAACATTATAAGCATGAAGAAGATTAATTTCAGGAATGGGACAAGTGTTTATTTATTGCATATAACCAAAATATAGTAAGGAATGATTTCACCTGAGCCTTCCTCTTGCTTGCTCCAAGCAGAACCATCCTCTGGGTCCGTCTAATCTCAATCCTTCAACAAACTCCTTCCATGACTCGTACCAAGGTATCTCAACTAGTAAAATAATCTCCAAGCTCAAGGAAACAAGAGTTTCCTATAATTGGAGGAAGTGCTAGAAGCATAAGGATCCTCAGACTTGGTCAGGGATAATCTCAGCAGAGTGATTGTTCTATCTATTCTCTCCTCCCTTAGGCCTTCCCATTGAAGTCTTTTTATACTTCTTCCAAAGTAGTTTTTTAGTTGGGAATTCATTGGGAACAGTTGGGCCACGGGCACTAACAGGTAATCAACAGGTAAAGCCCATGATCTCCCCCCGAAATTAAGGAGATTTAATTTTTTTTTTAAGTGTTTTAAGACATATATGCGGGTTGGGTATACACAGACCTGCATACACACATGTTCAGCTCAAGGAAATGTCTCGTATAGGGAATAAAACATTGTTTTCTAAGTATTTGGACCAGGTCTGGAAGGAGGGGTTGCCCTAGGCCATGAGTACAGCATCACAGACATCAAGAATGAGGTTTGGAGATATAACAGATGCCCCCTAATATATGAGGTCAGAAGGAGATCAGAAAGAATCACTGTTTGAGGAAAGCATACCCATGCTTAGAGAAAGTAAATCATGTCTGCATATCAAGTACAAGTGGATACACTAAGTATACAAGTATAAAAGACTCGAAAATACATAATGGATCATCTGATCATGATCGAACAAGTACATGTCTGAATATCACATATAAGAATGTCAATGATGCTGAAAGATGAAGTTGACCACTAATATCAAAGACTGATCCCAAAAGTACCATATTAATATGATGGAGTAAGGTGGTACTACACTATAAACTCACATGTCAACATATAAAATGTCACCGTGAATGACTACAACATATGAGGTGGAGTGGTATCAACTATTTAGCAGTTACGTCGTGAGATGACTAACTTGAGAACTGATAATGAGAGATTACAACTAGAACAAGAGAGAATTCTAAAAATCATGTCTGATCGACAAAATCAATTTGGGCTAGACCCATGTCCTAGTAATAGAGAGAAAACCATGACTGTCCATCAAGGGGAAGATAATGTTGAATTAGAGGAAAGATAAGATCATGAAGAAGGACAGTTTGATAATGTCTCTGATCAACGAAAGTAAAAAAGATAGAAAACTTAATTACAAGGGGAATTTAAAAAGATAAAACCCCCTACTTTTGAAGGTGAAACCGAGGAAGCGACAGAAGCTTGGTTAATATATATGAATAAATATTTTGAGATTTATGAATATAACAATATATTGGAGGCTTGGATAGGAGTTTATCAACTAAGAAATAAGGCCAACCTATGGTGGGAAGAAATAAAAACTGTAAGGAAAATTGATAAACAACAGGTCACATGGAAAGAATTTTATAAGGATTTCAATGATAAATATTTTACAGAGCATTATTATGATGAAAAAGTGAAAGAATTCCATGATTTAAAGTTAGGAGCCTTAACTATGGATGAATATGTAAAAAAATTTACATCTTTACTACGATGTGTACCATATATGCAGGAAGAAAAAGCCAAGATTCAACATTTTATTAGTGGTCTACCTAATTTCATGAAGGAAAAGCTGGAATTTGATTAACCAAAAACAATGGATGAGGCTATGTGAAAATCTCGCATATGTTATTAACAAATTAAATAGAAGAATGAAGGTTTGAAAGGAGGATTGAAATGGGGGGGTGGGGGGGGAAGAAATTTCCCCCAAACAGACAGATAAAAATTTCCAGTGGAAGGAATTCACAGGAAAGAACATTTAATAAATATCTGGTAAAGAATGAACCAAAGGTCCCAATACTTATTGAAGGTAGGAAGACCAAGGGAGTTAATAAGCCTGCTAATAACTAGTAGCAAAAGCAACCTCTGCGGTGATGGGATCCGGAGGACCCCTTTATTACAAAAATTATCTCCAAAGAGCAAGAATGGAGCAACTTTCAAACATGCAAGGAACCTCTATGGTTGAGGAGCTGGCAAGGAGTATGCCCAAGATTAATGCTACAGTAAATGACCATTAAGAAAAATACCAACCCACGATGATTGAATGTGAAGGTATGATTGCTAATCAAACTGTCTCTATTTTGTTTGACCCAAGTGCTAGATTAAGGTATGCTAGTTCTAAGATTATATATTAATGCTAATTACAAAGCAGTCAATTTTAAAAACCATGGCTACTTCAATTAGCTACAAGTGCGAAGCGAAGGGTAGTTGCAAAAATAGAAAATTGTCCCGTGGATATCTCGGGACAACAGATTTATGTTAATTTAAACATACTTCCATTGGGATCATATGATGTACTAATATGGATGGATTGGTTGGAAGGTCACTTGTCCTTGGTAGATTGTAAGGGAAAATTTGTTAGTTACCTCACTGAATCGGGACACATAAAGGAAATTCAAGGAATTAATAAAATATTAAGTTATGCCCTATTACTACTAAATAGTTGGGAAAATGCATCATGAAAGGTTATCAAATTTATGTTCTACAAGTGCGATATACAAATTCCAAGAAGAAGATGAGTTCTCTGGAAGATATTCCTCTCATCCAAGACTTTGTTGATGTGTTTCGTGAATCCATACTTGGGCTACCACCCGGGCCAGATATCAATTTTACAATTGAGTTATTTCTAGGTGCAACTCTTGTTTCAAGAACTCCTTACCATATGAGTGTACCTGAATTAGCTGAACTCAAAATGCAGGTGCAAGAGCTACTCGAAAAATGATATATCCACTCTAGTGTGTCTCCCTGGGGAGCTCATGTATTGTTTTTACGAAAAAAGGATGAAACTAGAAGATTATGTATTGATTATCATCAGTTGAATAAACTGACTATCAAAAATAAATATTCTTTACCTCAAATTGATGATTTATTCAATGAAGTTTGGGTATCATGCATGTTATCCAAGATTGACTTACAATCTGGGTATCATCAAATAAGGATTAAGGAAGAAGACATTTGTAAAACTTATTTTCAAGATTGTTATCGTCATTATGAGTTCATAGTGCTACCTTTTCATCTTACGAATGCCCCTACGACTTTTATGTGTCTGATGAAAAATATTTTTCAGACATACTTAGATAAATTTGTGCTGATTTTCATTGATGACATATTAATCTTCTCTAAGAATCAAGAGGAGCATGAAAAGCATTTGAGAATTGTGGTACAAACCTTACGGGAAAATCAGCTATACACTAAGGACAACAAGTCTGGTTTCTACAAAAGTGAGTTACAATATCTTGGCCATGTTATATCAGCAGGAGGTATAGCAGTAGACTTGGAGAAGATTAAGATCATTATCATTGGTTCATTAAAGGATTTTCAAAAACTGCCTTTCCCATGACTTCATTACAAAAGAAAGGAAGGAATTCTAGGTGGACTACTAAATATCAACAAAGCTTTGAGCAATTGAAACACCTACTTACCATTGCACCTGTATTAAAGGTTTCAAATCTGGAGAAATCATTTGTTGTATGTGAAAATGCTAGTAAGGAAGGTGTTGGAGTACTATCACAAGACTGAAAAGTTATAGCCTATGAATCCCGCAAGTTGAAGGAATATGAACAACGTTACTTTTCTTATGATCTTAAATTAACAACAGTAGTACATGCACTAAAAATGCGGTGACACTCCCTGCTGGGGAAGAAAATTTTGTGGTTAACAGATCATAGTAGTCTTACAAATTTCTTTAACTAGACCAGTTTAAATGTCTGTCAAGCCCAATGGACAACCTTTCTAAGTGAGTTTGACTTTGAAATAAATCAAGTTGCCAATGCATTAACCATGAATCCGCATTGCATTTATGAAATACATTTCAGCCAAGTGAAGTCAAATATCCCTGATATGATTAAAGAATAATCTCTTAAGGATATGGAATATACCTTTCTTTGACAGCAAGCAATTAATGCTCAGAATAAAGGAGAAAAATATGAATATGGTATAAATCTTGATAAAATGTTAACCATTAGAAATCGAATTTATATCCCAAATCAGAATTTTATTAAATAATTTTTAATGGATGAATTTCACGGGAAACCTTATGCTTCCCACCTATGATACCAGAAACTACATTTAGTTATCAACAAAGGTTATTTTTGGCAAGGCTCGAGAAAATAAATTATTGAATATTTGGATAAATGTTTGGAATGTCAGCGCATGAAGGCAGAAAACCATCACTCCGCTAGACTACTTCAAACATTTCTTATCCCTGAGTGGAAATGGGAGGTGATCACTTTGGATTATATCATGGGTCTGGCCCAGACTAAAAAGAAACATGACTCAATTATGGTGGTTGTTGATAATCTAAGTAAAACCACTGATTTTATACTGGTAAAATCCGCTTACAAGTGTCTTTAAAATGCAAATATCTTTATGAGAGAGATATTTAGACTACACGAGATACCCAAAGTAGTGATCTCAAATAGGGATGTAAAATTTACATCGACATTCTGGAAGACCTTTTTCTTTGGATTGGGCACACAGATCCAATTCAATACCACTTATCATCCTTAGACAGATGGTCATACTGAACAGTTTAATCAAGTTTTAGAGGATATGTTAAGAATGTTTGTGATGTAGCAACCAGATAAGTGGGAAGATTACCTCCACTTAGTGGAATTTTCTTATAATAACAGACACCACGATTCATTGGGAATGAGTCCCTTCGAATCATTGTATGAAAGAAGGTGTAGGGTACCCATAGGTTGGAACAATCCAGTCAATATATTAACATTGGGTCCCGATATGCTAGCCGAGATGGAGCAAACAATTAAAAGGATTCGTGGGATCTTAAAGGTCACCCATTATATGCAAAACATTTATGTGGAAAAAACGAGAACCTATAGAGAATTCCAAGTGGGAGATCACATGTGTTTGCTAGTCAAGCTGAAGAAAAGTACCTTACAATGGAGAGGTTGTGCTAAATTAGCACCCCAGTACTACCATCCCTTTCAAGTGTTGGGATGAATTAGACCTAGCATATAAGATTTCTTTACCAAACTATATCTGAGTTCATAATGTTTTCCATGCCTCCTTGTTAAAACCGATTTGTATAATCCTGAGCACATAATAACTGGGAAAATGTGCAGGTAAATCAGTTAATAAAATAAATTAGTCTATAATTTTTTATTTTAAGATAAATTTCTGATGGTAGTCTGTGAGATGGGCAAGTCAAACCAGAAGTAGAATTTCTGGTAGAACCTCTTTTTATTCTTGAACAGAGACAAACAAACTTGTTGAAATGAGCCATCATGCATCTTAAAGTGAAGTGGAAGAACTTTGGTCCTTAAGAAGCCACCTGGGAAGAAGAGGATTTCATGTGGAAAGCTTATCATACAATATTTTCGTAAATCAAAGAGAACACGAGGAGGATGTCCCTCATAAGAGGGGGGAGATGTGACACCCCACGTTACATGAATAATTAACTTATTCTACTAATTTTACTTTTACTTTTACTTTTACTGTACTGTTGTGTTTTTATCATCATGTGTTAGATGGAAACACCAAATAACTATGGCTGAGTTGGCCAAAAGAATTTATGAATAATACGTAAGAATAATTATTAAAGTATTTTCAAGAACAGGAAATAATTGTTAAACCTCCTAAGATAGTTAAGGTGATTACTCACCTTTTCCCTCAAAAGAAGATTTCGAGAAAGGCCTAGGGTCTGGAGAATTTGAGAGAGGAAACTAATATATTTGGTCAAAAAGTAGAATATTGCCACCAGAAACTCCTTGAGCTGGGTGAGATAAACGTGTAGGAAATCTAGAGAGAATATATGAGGGTATGTGACTTGAGGCTGAACTATTGGTATTGACACTTTAAGATGCCCAAATTGAATACAAAGTTTCTAAATACTCTTTGGAGAGGAAGAGCTTGGGGGAGGGTCTAGACGTCATTGCCATCCTTAAGGTTGGGTGGTGAGATCTTCTGTAGAGTTGCAGTTATTTAGACAAAAGGAAAACATATAAGTACTGAAATCAATTTGTTAAACTTATTTAAATTCATTATGCATGTTTGTAGATACATATAGAAGAGTTATTTGGATGCTGCAACTGTAAACAAAATACAATGGTTTAATTATACAAAAAGTATGAATATGTAAGTTATGAAAATAAAAATCATGCACTTTTAACGAATATAGATATTAAATATAAACTTTTAAATTGTGTTTAGAAACAATGAATAATGTGCACTGTTGATTTCAAAAACAAATGGCTAGAACCTAACCATGATGAAATTCTTAAATACCCATAATTAAAATATATGTCATGCATTATAGCAAGATATAGGAGACAATATTTTTCTTTCACTGTTAAAATGTTATAATAACATAACCCAAAATGTCTGCGAATAATCCTTATGAGACTATAATACATGAATCTCTAGAAAGACCGAGAGCATAGCTTAAAACGCAAAACAAGAAAATTATACACATTGCATACTAACACCACAGTCATAACAAGAGTTACTACTTGCTCAGTATGTGAAAATAAAACTTGTATATCATTAAGAGAAAATATTTTAATTAGATAAGAGCCCAAAGCAATGGTTCAGAGCCAATAGCGATACTGGAAAAGTTAAAAATCTATTCAAAATCTGACTACATAAGTCGAGTACAAAAAAAGTACATACTAACACCTAGCAAAATCGTTCTAGTTTAAAATGTAAATTTCATCCTTATGCTCTTTTCTAACAATCGGACTGAGGGCTTGGACTATAGAGGCTTAGTCATCCTCAAATATGGAATCCTAAACCACTTTCAATAGTTCTAGGCATTGACATTCTCAACTCGAAGCAGAGGACTCAAAATGGTGTAAGGAAAAGACCAACATAGACCAATATAAGGCACAACCTGTAGGTTAAGAGTGCTTGGAAACAAATTCCATAAGAAAAAAAATTGCGAGTACTCCTACAAGCAATATAAGGCACAACCTTTAGGTTAAGAGTGCTTGGAAACAAATTCCATAAGAAAAAAAATTGCGAGTACTCCTCCTTACTTGTAGAAAATAACTACAATCAGTTAGAAAATACAAATAAGGCAAACCCTTAAATTTAGAAAGATAGGAATGGTGGAAGTAGTTCCTTACTTGTAATGACATAGGAACTTTGAAGCATAGTTGTGGTGGAATCTCTTACAACAGGATTGAACATTAATTCGCTGGTACTAAGTTGAGAACCAAACAAAACCTTCGAGTGCTTAACAAAAAACTTTACCTACAAGTGGGACTTCGTTGAAACCATCGTGTAACAAGATAGCGCTTGAAGGATTTGTGGCAAGGTGGAGGTAACTCTGCCATAGTTGAAACACCATCATAATGATAAAAGACAACCTGCAAGACCACCACAACATTGTTAGTCTTGTGCAAGAAACAAGTTGCGACATTAATGGAGTCTTGGGTCTAAGCTACCAAGGATAAATGCATAAGAAATCAAAACCCTAGGAAGATCAAGCCTGAATGTCATGGAATGTCAAATGGGAGGGGTAGGTGGTTACCTCAAACCCTCTAGCCATATCTCAATCATTGGATTAGCATCTTGCAGATCTACGATGGTAAGTCTAACGTCTATTAAGGCTAAAGAAATATATGGAGAGGCATACGCTCGTTATTAGTCCCTGCCTTTGGGAAAAATACACCTACAAGGCTTTTCTTATCCAAAGTTTGAAAGGAACTAAGATATTTCGAAAATAATATCCTAACTTTATGTATCAAACACTTCAAGTAATGCTAATTTTGAAGAGCATTAAATATTAAATGTGTGAATGTTTGCGATCTATTTTATTACATTAGTATAGTAACGATGCTGCTTTGGACAGCTTACCAATTTTTCACAGCTTGCCATTTGTTCTGGTGATAGCTCTAGCCAAGCCACCTGCCAATAGCTCCAGCCACCTGTGCCCTCTGGTTTCCACCGCAACGATGTTGGTTCTTAAGGCCACTCACGCATGCATCGCAGCTGTCAGCATTTGGGAAAAGGTATCTTACCAATTCTGTATAAGTCAGTTTACGTTGCCATTTGTTCTTAGAGTAGAGTTCTTAGAAGCGATGTTCTTTCATTCCCAGTTGATCGATATCTTCCATTGTTTGTTTGTGATGCCCTGTTGGATTTGTTCTAAGAAATGGAGTGATTAGCTTACTCTATAGTTCCCCTCTGTAGGTGCTTGATGGGTAGTTCGACAATTAACCCTGCCATAGTGAAATTATGACCCTCCTTGGGGAGAAGGCTTTATACCCTACAGATGGAGACAAATCTATCAGGGTTTTTAACTCTGCAGACGGAAAAGGTTTTGAACCCCGCAGACGGAGAAGGTTTTATCAGGTGGAAAAAGCCAACAACAGTTCTATCAGGTGGAAGAAGCCAACAACAACCCTGCCACTTCCATGCCCATAGCAGGGTGAACTGTCAATTCTGCTAGCATTTGAGAACTGTCAATTATGCAAGCATTCGAGGAGAGGAGCAGTTCTAAAGAAGCTCTTTCAGGTAGAATAAGTCAACAATGAACTTGTAGATTGGAAAAAACAATTTATTCATTTAAATTGGGTCACAGAAACTTACCAGGATAGGATGAATAGGCATATTTAACCTCCATGCTAGTGTCCTTCTGCTTACCTTCCAGTATATGATGCAAGCATGGTCACAAAAATATATGGGCCCGCTAACTAACTGTTAATTCCATAGATTTGGTACTATGCTCATTAAACTACTAAGCAACTATCATCCTACACAGGTTTGAAGCAAGTCGGTTTCCGAGGCGAATTTTGGTAAATTTTGGTACTCCTTTCTGTTAAATATGCTTGACAAGAATTTACATTCTACTATTTTTTCAATATTCTCTTGGCCTCTACCAATCTCTCAAAAAATTGGGACCACATCCTTCAGAGTAGGATTAAAGTCATGCTCGCACTCCAAAAGTTCAGAATATCTTATTGAAAGTAGAATAAAATCCCTTAAAAATTTTCATGCATACAAAAAGTATACAGATCACATTCTCCTCGACAGAACATTCTACCCTCCCCTGTAGTTAGCTATTGACATCTCAACCAACATGACAAGCCTACTAATAATGTAATGCAACTTGGAAAACTAAAGAGATGTTGGTTATAGGTGGCCTCTTGAAAGTTCACTTGAAAACGCCCTACAAAATTACTTTCCTCTGTTCTTAGTGTGGGCAATATCATACTCGCCACTTTCAAAAATACCTTGGCCTTCAGTCCGAGTTTCCATGCTAATTGTAATCCGAGTTGTTATTCCTCCACAGGCTAATAAACTGAGTCCTCCAGGTCTGTGTTTCTTCTTTAGTTTCGAGGTGAGGTCTGTCTTCTATAGATAACTATCTGAGCCCTGAAACTGTCAATTCCGAGTACTTCACTGTATACTTGACCAAGTAGCAACAGGTTCAGGTCACTAAAACTGAGCTTCCTTAGATGATTTCTCTCTGTCCTGAGCTCCTACAGGAGATTCTCCACAATTCTGAGCTCTTACTGTCCAACAAAACCAAGTTTCTAATTAGTCCCAATAACTGGAATGCCCAAACTGTGAACTTCTTTTAGCTCTCCTCGGTCTCCTTGCTTAAATGCTCCTTCTCTGAATTCCTTAGATGTTCTTCACCAAATTCGATAACTGAAATGGTGAGTTCAAACTCATATTTATACACTTTTTGACCTTTAACGAAGAAACATATTCCTTGGAGGTGAGGCCATGTCGGCCAACATTCAAAATTATTATATTTCAACTTGAAAAATCATTTTCTTTCAATCTAAGAGGAGTTAGAAGGCAAGTAAGGGCTTGTTGGAAAGGGGAAGTTGTCTTCTACAAGCCTATGCCAATTTCATCCTTAAATGAGATCATTTTTCCATTAATAAAATTACATTTGTGAATTGTCACCATTATTTTATTCATGTGTTCTTTCATGGTATCTCTTACGGTCTCATCATAATCTAGGGCTTCTTCTTCATAGACTTAGGGCTCCAAGTGTGTTCTTCATTAGGATTAGTGCATCTTCAACAAAGCTTGGGAAATATATATGTTTAGCATTTGCTTTTTGGGCACACTCTTAATCCCCACGGCCTGCGATTCCTACAACAAGAGGTAACAAGAAGTTGGAATATGCGTGTACTAAATACAAATACAGGAGGCAACATACTTCTGCATCCCAACGGTATTATACAACTAATTCTCATGTTAAAATATTTTCATGTTAAAAGTTGGCCACCTTCCATGGAAGTAATTGGCTGGTCGAAACGAGAAGTCTTTAAATAGTCTACTGACATGTTGACTGTTTTCCCAACGTGTTGAGCTCACTTAAATAGATGGAGAGCATTTCTATTGCTGGAGAGCGATTGTATTATTGTTGTGGCAGATCTCTGAATTTTTGTAACAAATTACACATTGAATTAGTCTACTGACATGTTGACTGTTTTCACAACGTGTTGAGCTGACTTAAATAGATGGAGAGCATTTGTATTGTTGGAGAGCGTTTGTATTGTTGTTGTAGCAGATCCCTGATTTTTTCTAACAAATTACACATTGAATTTGGCAAGTCTACTGACATGTTGACTGTTTTCACAACGTGTTGAGCTGACTTAAATAGATGGAGAGCGTTTGTATTGTTGGAGAGTGTTTGTAGTGTTGTTGTGGCAGATCCCTGAATTTTTGTAACAGATTACACATTGAATTTGGCATGTTGCAGAGAGCGTTTGTATTGTTGTTGTGGCAGACGCCGGCAGGGACTACCGCCACGGCAGTGGCTCTCTTGTTAATATTGCATTGAGTGACAGCTATGTCCTATCAATCACCTTAAATGTGATAAAGATCATTAAAACACAAACCTTGTAATAATATGTTTCTAATGTTTTTCTACTTTGGAAGGAATTAAAATATTAACACATATATTGGAAGGAATTAAAATATTAACACATATATTATGCCCTTAGTACTTTAGCAAATGAATTAAAAGTGAGCTTTGTAATGAATAGCGTAATAACTATAATATTTTTTTAGTATATAGTAGTCATGCATGTTACAATGCTTTTATCTACCTACTCAAGCTAAAGACACAACCTTGTGTATCAAGGACCAAAATTAATTTAATAAAGATTCAATTCTTTATTATTAATGATTCTCATTTAGCATATATTATCGAACTTAAAACTAAGTTTTAATGGTAATAAATAATGTTATTCTTGTAGTTTTCAAAATAGATTTGCATCGAGCACCATATTTATAATTAGTATGGGAACAAATTCTAATAAGTTATATTTATTATTTTGTTGAAATTATAAATCATTAATTTTTTTATTATTAAAAATTACATTGATATTTATAAAAAAGTATTTTAATGTTAAATAAAATAAATTCACTATATTTAAAAATTATGAATCATAACCTAAAAACAAATGATCTTCCTTTATTCTTTATATATATTTCTCTATAGTTCAAATACTATTAAATCAATTGAATACTACATATAATATATATTGCTCAAATGTTGTTTAATAAATAAAAAATAAAAAATAAAGTTTTTTTCTAAAAAAGTACTTTAATGTTTAAGGTAAAATAAATTCACTATATTTAAAAATTATGAATCATAAACTAAAAGCTAAATGACCTTCTTTAATTCTTTATATATATATTTCTCTATAATTTTAATATTATTAAATCAATTAATTACTACCTTTAATATATATTGCTGAAATGTTGTTTAATAAAAAATAATTTTTTTGTCTTCTAATGAATCACATTTGCTAGTTGAAAATTTGTTGAACAAAAATTTCTCTTGCGACAGAAAATCCTTGCTTAAAATTATATTAGTTCAAATCTAATTAAAGATTTAACTCATTTTCATATTAAAAATAAAATTTTCTTTAACCACTAAATATTGAAAAGACAAATTTATTTTAGCTAGTAAATATTGAAAAGATAAAATAACATTAAACCGTAATATAACTGGGTCCTCGAAATTTGTTTCTGATTGGGTCTACGCGGTCCACGGTGCGGACAAGTCATGGCGACTGGAGAGGAGAGAATCGCTGCAGCCGTCTAAGTGTGCAGCTTGGAATTGGAAACGAGACCCTCTTAGAGTGCCGTCGCATACGCAGATTATGCGTCCATTTCGATATCCCGTATCTAATCAAACGGCGAGCGAGTTTAAGTGTTTGTTATTTTGGTTCTCCCTTTGAAGAATTTAACTATCAGTTGGAAACTAGTTTCTTTCTTCCACCAAACTATATTTTGTACAAATTTCCATCGTAATTGACCCGCTATGATCGATTATACGTACTTTATTATGGAAATGTCTATTTAATATTCGACTGACGCAGTTTATATATATCATTTGATCAATGTAAATAGTATGCTTTGTTTAAACTTTTTAAATTGATAAATATAAAGGTTTGCAACATCTTCAAATTTTTATTTCGAATCGCTGCCGATATGCATTAAAATTTGATGCGATTTCCGATATTACGGAGCTCCAATGAAGGAAGGCTCTCAACTCCAATGGCTTAGATGATATACTCGATGGCTGCCTCTTGTGCGAGAACGGTGCGTAACATGTCATCCTGCAATATATATATGTGTGTGTCTGGGATCAGGTTATCTTATTGTTTGTTTTTATTAAAAATGGTTTGTGTTTAACATCAAATTGGAAAGAAAGTGTTATATTTTAAATTAAAAATTTATTTATTGTTTCATTATTATAGGTTTGATAATTTTAAAAAATTAAACGATCAAGGAAAGTATATCATATTATTTTTATACGTGGATAACATGTTGATTGTTGGGTATGATAGGAATATGATCAATAGGTTGAAGAAAGATTTCTGCAGTAAATTTGCAATGAAGGTGTTTGGTTAATTCAATATCCTTGAATTATCAATCATAAATTGTCAACCACGGTGCGTAGATGAGTGGGTAGACTGTACATGAAGTACAGATGTTGCTTAGAAATTATTCATTGCATCGTTATGTATTTCTTAAAATCTAAACTTAAGATAGATGTGGTGTTTGTCAATTATATTAGTGTCCTAATTCTTACTCATGTTGCTTAATTTTCCTAGGAGTTAATCTCCATCCAATTAGTTTGTAGATGATGTGAGAATGATTCTACTTGTATTAGATTGTTTTGGGATTTTTGATCCTGAATCTTTATGATGCAGCTTCTAATTGTCTAAGTGAAAAAAGAAACTTATTGTATAGAAATACTGTTTAAACTCAATTGTTTACGAGACAACTTCTCACTCTTTTACTTATCCAATTTTGGCTCAAACAAAATAACCCAAGCAACATCTATATTATGAATTGAGCATACGTAAATCATGCTAGATAATAAGCAAATGAAATGAACATGATGTACCACGTATAAAGAAAATTAGATAACATACTAAACTATGTATAAAGCAAATGAAAGTTCTCATGCAAATAACAACTCGGTGGCGAAATCATTACAGTGCATTTTCATACAGAACAGAGTAATTGAATAATTAAAGGAAATAATATCGCAATTGATCAAAACTTGTCACTGTTTGTAGGGGCACTCCACATAGCAGTTCATAGCATCCAATCAACACAACACTTTACACACAAAAACCAATTCTATTCGCACATAATTCACAAACTGTTCAAAACTATATCATTCGGCGTGCACCCAAATCACATTGCAGCCATTAGTTTTATAGTTGGTCTCTTGGGATAATTGTATGAATAATTCAAGCCTAATATCTCTATCCTATGCAAACTTATATCGCTAAACCTTCGTTTTGCTATTCTGAAAGCAAAACAATAAGGTTTCTACTAATCTCGGGTTCTGTTCTATGTTAATCTGGTAGTTGACTTGGAGTTTGACCGCTATCTCCTATGCTTCTTTTAGCAAACAGTTTCAAGGGGATAGGAGGGGTTCCACAAGGGATCCATCAGTTGACTTGGAGTTTGACCGCTATCTCCTATGCTTCTTTTAGCAAACAGTTTCAAGGGGATAGGAGGGGTTCCACAAGGGATCCATCCTCTGTCCATCTGCACCCTTTGCTACTGACCTGGAACTCTGGAACCTTGCAAACAATGGAGACAGCTGTAGAAACCTCGATTAGCTGCAGAAACAGACTAATTCAGTAGCCGATTGCACCTTTAACAAAACAATAGGGTATAAAGTTAAATATAAACAAGAAGACATATTATTGCATACTTTCATCAAAGCCTCGTAGATATGGCTTTATTTAGGTGGTAAATATATAGGAAAATAGAAGATCATTAGGTAGAAAGGATGTCATGGCAGGACAATCTTCGAACTCTACAGAAGGATTTGGGTGGAGCACAATAGATATTGGGAATGAGGACCATGTGTAACAAGAAAACAAAGAGTCGTGGTTGTCACAAGAACAATATATCGATAAGCTGTTGAACATGTTTTAATATGAAGATGCCAAGCCAATTGGTACACCCCTTGCAACTCATTAGAAGTCAGGTACTAAGTTATGCCCTAGTGATGAGAAGGAGAAGGAAGAGATGGGTAGAATTCCTTATGATTTAGTAGTTGATAGCTTGATGTATTCCATGGTATGTACACAACCAAACATTGCATATTCAGTGGGAGTGGTGAGCATGTTCCTTGCGAATCTAGGCAAACAACATTGGCAAGTAGTGAATTGGATTTTGAGGTATCTCAATGGTACTAGTAATTATTGTTTATGTTTTGGTCAAATTGAGATTATGCTTGAAGGATTTACAGATGCTAATATGGCTAGAGATATGGACACCAGAAAGTCAACTACAGGTTATTTGTATACGTTTGTAGGTCTAGCAGTATCTTGGTTGCTAAGGCTACAAAGAATAGTAGTTATCTCTATAATAGAGGCATAGTACATAGTTGAAATAGAGGCTTGTAAAGAAATGTTGTGGATGCAATGATTCCTAGGAGAGACAGGAATAAAGAAGGATAAGTATATGTTATATTGCTATAGTCAAAGTGCCACTCACTTGGCTAAAAACCCAACATTTCACTCAAAAGCCAAGCACATTGACTTAAGGTGCCATTGGCTCTCACATGTGTTGGACGAAGTACTGTTGGAAATAATACTAAGAGAGGGGGGGGGGGGGGAATCAGTATTAGTCAAGTCAATAATATTTTTTTTTCTTACTCAAATTTGTATATGCTACTTCCATGTGGGTAACCTTCATGTACACGCAACTGTGCTTAAGGAAACAAGCATATATCTAGCAAACTAATGATTCAGTTAATTCATCATATGTTGATCTCTTAATCTGTGCATCAGTACTTTATTAGAAATTAAATAGTAACCATATGCAGTTAATAACATAGTAAACCATTGCACATAAGCAACACACATGAACACCAAGATTTAAGGTGGAAACCTAATGTGTGTAAAAACCACTTGTTGCTGTCATCTCTGTCTTCTTTTAATAATAAGAAAATATGTTTACAACATTGTACTAGTGCGGACTCATACCAGTACGAAGGCTTCCACTTGTAGAAGGCTACAATCTTCTGTCGTTCTCTAGCTTCTACTAGAAGGGAGCTACAACCCCCTTGCTCTTGTACTAGCCGATATACTTACTAGTACATAGGCGCTAGCCTATGGAAGGCTACGACCTTCATTCTTCCTCCAAGGGCCACGTTTCATAAATTTTCAGACTAAATACTCTTGGAGCACAACACCATAATCTGAAGGCCACGTTTCATCCAATTTTCATACTGGACCAATCAACAACATTGAAGCTCAAAATCAATCATTGTTGCAATAAATTCATCAACTATATCTACATCAACCAATCATTGAAATTCAATCTGGATCAACCAAACTCAATTAATCACTCACAACCTCTGAACCTCTGACACAACTGAATCAATCATTCATTCATACTTTAACCAATCAACTACAACAGATAAATCATTATAACCAACACACATATTTGAGTTACATTATCATTCAGAATCAATTGTCATCTTAAAACCATGCTTTAGAGTGTATACGCTATTTGGTAGAAGCCAACCTACATGTATACGTAGCTTCCCTGAAGCAAACCAACGTGTAGATCTAAAAACACTGTGCTACACTTTTACACTTCAGACATAATCACACATAGAGGATAAAACATGTGTTAGTGATCAGATGTAGCCCATCCATTATCAGATCACATAATGATAAGTCATTATGATCCTGATCCATCATTAGATTTCATACATCAATATTGAAGCTAATCACAATCAACCAATCTGAATATGCAGAATACTGTCACGAGGAAATAGTAACCAGAACCCAAGCAATAACCCAGAATACTACAACAACAAACAAAACCCTTATAGATCATACTTTAGAAGATATACACTACATCCATAAGACGAACCAACGTGTATATGCCCTTTTACCAAGGGAAACCACTGTACATATGTGCAAATTCCATTATGTGATGTATACGCTACTTCTATATGTTGAACCAATGTGTATACGTTTTTTTATCAAAGTCAACCTGCGTATAGATTTGTAAATGCTAACTTAAAGCATCACAACTATTTTAGACTTCATTCATACCCAAATCATCACATTTACATAATAAAAACATGCGTCAGTGTTCAGATCTAGAATGTTGAAGATCAAACCACATAATGATAATAAATTTAAGTCTTCATGATCCCGATCCATCAACTTTCATCAACCATATAGATGCATCCTTAGTTCAGATCAGAAACCCATAACCTGCATACCTGATCTCACAATTCATGAGATATTCAATACTTGCTTGACTTGGCCTAATGATCTTCTCCTCCTTATATAGTTTTAGGCCTTTCTCAATACCATGGACCAAAACCACTTAGGGCCAACACCTTGGAACAAATACCTTAGACTAATACCACAGGCCAAATACCTTGGGTCCGAAACCTTGGACCCAAAAACTTGTTTTCCTCAGATATATGTGTTTTTCCTTTTGTTAAAGTGTGTGTGTATGTATACACTCCTTTTTTTCAATGAACCTATGTGTATACGCGGCTTGGTCAAGGTGAACCTGCGTATACCTTTCTTTCTTCATTCTATGTAGCCTAAACTGTAATTTAATACTGTTAATCTGCAGTGCTTTGATCTTTCATTTGAGTGAGTTGCCATCAAGGACAACACTTGTATCATAATGCCAACAATCTCCTCCTTTGGACTTCATGGCAATGTTAACTCGCTGCACTATGAACTGTCATCTTAGTGAGTTGCCATTGTACATAACTTTTGAACTGATTCCTTTGAACTGCCCTGCATCACATCTGTTAACACAACTAACATGTACCCTGTCACATCTGATATCTCTTCTGTAGATTCATTTAGTTACCATATCCAAGTGAGTTGTTTTGCTACAAATGGGTTGCCATCAAGTACAATACATACATGCCAACAAGGACAATTATCATTGGAAAATATCCATATAGATAAGAACCATGCCGATATGCTCACTAACATTCTATGAAGAAATAAACATGAGTTATGTAAAGCCATGGTAGGAGTTTGTGTGACTTGATTCGTGACTCTTATTTGGCTTCAAGTGGGAGAATGGTAAACATGAAGCCAAAGGTCGAACCTGATGTATATGGCTCCAATGTCGGCACTGACACTCCACCATCCTCAACTATTCAACACCCACGCCACCGATGTCAACCTACTACACCATCCACTCGCTCTACTGTACAATCATGTATTCCACATGACATAATTGGATAATTCTAGAGCTTCCCTCATCTATAAATTTGTAATCTCTCCTTTGCCTGAGAAATGCAAGCCAAGGCAAGGCCTCTCCTGTAATGTAAAGTGTGATTTCATTCTCACAGCTAAGGTATTCTATTCTCCATTGGTAATGTATTGATATGTCTTCAACCATTGATTTTTGTCTATGCTCCTCTGATATGTGTGCTCTATCCCTAACATCTTGTGCGAGAATAGTGCGTAACATGTCATGCTGCAATATTTATTATATGTATTTGCTTCATATGGGACCAGGTTATATTATTTTTTGTTTTTTTAGAAATGCTTTGTGCTTTTGATCAAATTTGAAAGAAAGTGCTATATTTAAAATTGAAAATTTATTTATTGTTTAATTATTATAGGTTTTCCAAAAAAAAAGAAATATATGAAAAATGACATGTTTTCCTTTGTGGGTTATTTTCGACTAAAAGCCTACTCTCATTTATGTACTTTGCAAAAACCGAGTTCTCTAAGTTTTTGAGGGCACTAAATCCATTTATATACTCAAAGCACATTTTAAACGACTTAAATTCATGACTGTGCTATAAATTGTAGAGGTAAGTTCCCATGGAAAAGACAAAAATGTTTAATTAAACACATAGTCTGTCTATTTTTTAAATTGGCTTTGATATTTTTAATTTAATTCTCAATAATTTTAGGCGTGTTAGAAATATGTTTATACTGAGAGCTTGGGGTGAATCATTATAATGATTGATTTTATCATTTATTAACATATTACAATATTTGAAACAATTGAACAATCAATCAATAAACAACACATAGAATACCAAATGTATTTGAAAAACCATAAGAGGAGAAAACCATAAATATACATAGAATACCAAATGTATTTGAAAAACCATAAGAGGAGAAAACCATAAATATTATATATGAATGTTATTGTAGGTTGCACCTTTCTCTTGCATAATATTTTTTGGTTCCAATCACAAGGAGACACCCACCCTTGAATTTACAAACACCCACTTGAAGTAAGAACGAACTCCTTGATCTTTATAGGCTTGAATATGATGGAAGAAACAATTCCCTAATCTTTTAGATGCACGAACCTGTTGATGTGTAGGGACCAACTTGCTTTTCCAAGTAGGTATCTCTTTTATCCATTTTAAAATTTAGATCCACATGAATTCTTCAATTTTAGTAATCAAAATTATTTGAGTTTCTCTCACTACATTAGAGCTCTTTGAGCTAGATATTCTTTTGCAACTTAAACATACGAAAACCACCATCGTCTCATTCAATCACTTTCGTAGACTCTACCTTAGTTATACATATCTTGCCTCATCCTCAAATCTAATCAAAACTTTTCAATTCTATTATTGAATTTATAACTTTACACCCATGCTCATTTCTACTCTCAGGTTATTTGTAGCTCAACTATAACTCATATCTATATTCAAATCTATTTTAGTCTCTTCCTTTTGTTAGCATGTTTAGTTACCACACTTAGGTTCTTTCACTTTTCTACATGATCTTCTTAGGTTTCTAGAATTCTCTCTACATTTTCCTTCTTTAGATATGCATGAGATGAGCAACTTCATCTTCCTATCTCTTCACACGTACAAACCCACACTCAAATCCATTATTTAATATTGTCTTATAGCTTCTGATATCCTTTACTATGGGTGATGATCTATGCTATTTAGCCATGGAAATTCTCTCTTAGCCATATCATTATTTTCACCTTCACGACATGAGAATAAAAATTGCATCATCTTCTTTGACTTCCGATTTAGTACCCAGTAACTTCAAACTTTTTAGATCCTTTAACAAATATGCATTTAACAATGTTGCATACATGAAAGAACAAATTATATCCAATTGTAGATCCTAGTGTTCGCCTAATTTTTATATGAGATCATGAGCTAGAACCAAGGGCCTCAATCATAAGGGTGCTTAGCCCTGCATTATTATAGATCTGTACTTTACCATTGTATCTAGTTCTTCGATATGTTTTCTACTTCGCTACTATCATGTTAAGCCACAAGGTCAAATAGTTCCCTTGTTCTCATTCCTCAACATTTGATAATCAGGGTTGTGATTACTATCTTGTTTCCACTCTCTTCACTACTTAATCTCTTACAGATTACAGTATTATTTACAATCGATGGTCTGATAAACCAAAAGATCACATTTTTGTTAGTTACCACTACTAGGAATCTCTCTATCTATTGCTCACCATTGGGCCACTATGGCGGTCCCCACTTAACTTCTCTATCACTCATTGTTTATCATTAATAAAACCTATAGTATAACTGGTTCATTGTGGCCCGTGGTTTCCAAGCCCACTACTTTTCCAAAATTAAATAAAACTGTAAAACTCTATCAAGCATGCTCAAAGCATGAATATCAAGGCTTGCCATGTCTTTGTATGTAAGGTCACTTCCATGTGTCATCTTCTCAAATTTCCATGCCATCTTCCTACCACCTACCATGCCATGTCATTGCTAGATGTCACTCAAAGAATGGCTGCTTGGCTAGCGAAAAATTCCAACTCCACCTTAGGGTGCCACCTCATTTGTTTTTCCATGCTCATTCAATTATGGCATCCATGTTATTGACCTAGCACTTGGCACCATGAAAAATGTGCGAGGCTTGTTACCTTCCACCTTCCTACTCATTTCTATTATGCGCTCAACATTTTAGGTCAGGTAATCTGATAAGCACCTAGGTTCTAACTAATAAGCCCCTTGTGGCTAAGGGCTATCGCTACCACCCTTATTGTTGTGTTCACTATGTCCAAGTCAAGTCTTTCGAGTGGTTTGATATAGACTTGGGAACTAAATCTTGGCCCCTTGGAAATAGATATCATGCCTAGTACTTTCTTAGATGCCCACTAGTTAGTTTTCACCATATTCCTCCTCTGCTTGCACTTGTTTTCTTTTAGCACTGAGTTAGTAAGGTGGAATCTTTCTGGAACCATGAGCCTTCTAAACAATGACTAAATTTCAGACAAATATTTCTCTTCATTCCTTGGTAGTTAGGAAAAATGCCATATATCACTGGAGAGATCATTGAGATAGGTATCTAACCAAAGACTTTAAATGCCCTTTTCATCAAGTTACCTATAGTAACAATGACCTTACTAGCATCATGAAAAAAAAATTGTCAACATGATCCCCCTAATCTTGTCATCAATGACTAGTCTTCACATCAATGAAAACAACAAAATCCCAACAATCTCCCCCTTTTTCATTGATGGCAACCCTTTTGGACATTGTCTCTCATTAATTCCTATGCACTGAGATCCCCTTAACAAGTTGCTGATTCTCCATTATCTCTAAATATACAATGTTTTCTCACACTCACCCTTTGACATTGGTGGTAAAGGTGTGCTCTTCCTTTTTGATTTAATTTCCCCCCTTTTCCATGTCAACAAAGAGTGACATTTCAACATAATATTACTACTTAGATATTTTACTGCAATGTACTACCCCTGAGACTATATTGACACCTTTTCTCTCAAAGGCTCCCACTGATATCAATACCTTTCAAAACCTTCATAGCTAGGTAGTTATACTCCCCTTGTCAAGGATGTGACTAAGTATTCTTCCATGCACCATTATTACTTCTTCTACTTTGGTTTTTAAGTTTGCTCCACCTATGTATAGGCTTCATGTAGCCTACAACATAGTTTTTCCTCACTTGATTGATTTCTATATTGTATGCAATATTCTCCAAGTTTCTTATGAATTATTTTCATGTGATTCTTATATTAGCAATCTCTTCTTGAGTGACATGTTCTTATATCTAACCTTGGATGTTAGGTACCATTGGTAATGCACCCTTCTGATATTATAATTGACCTTAACTTGTTAATATACTCTTGATTTGTCTTTGGCATAAAATCCTGCCAAGGCCTTGTTTTCAACTAGTCATTTATATTCATAGAAAACGAAACCTCTTTTTGTATCTTGCATTTTTACATAACTCTTCACACCTCCATGTTAACCTCGTGCATACACCCATACATTTATTTTACACTAGGAAATATGATTCTTATTTTAACATGTTACATCTTTTGAAATGATGGTTTATCATTTTAAGACATATTTCACCCATGATGTCAATTTTCCATTTAACAAACACTTTTCAAAAATTTAATTCATATCTTTAATATTTTTGTCTACTAGATAAGTATTTTGATAAACATTAAGCCTTTTGATGAATTCCTGGGATGTATTGGGTTAGATATTTATCCTTCTTCTTTTGTATATCATCCTTTATAATATATATTATTTAGTTAGTCAATGGTTTTTTGTGATTCTTAATTTTGCTAACTGGATGATTCTTGGAAATCGTGCATATCTTAGTTATCCCCACTTCAATAATCAGTAGTAAAAGTACTATCGATCATTTTTATTTTACAGCTTCTTCTCGGTGTTTTTATTTTGAGCCGCTTGTGAGCACTGATACATATTGATTACCTGCCCAGTGCTGGGTGCTTCATCAGGTGCAACATCTTTGTCGTTGTCTGTGTCTCTTGACTGGCACTGCATATTGCTCACTATGTTTAGTGCCTGGTTGCATACTAAGCCTGCAAATCATTTCCATTCCTAAAACTACCCTTCGAGGTGATTGTCTTCATAAAATGAGCAAAATTCATCATTTGTGCACTATTCTAAACAAAACATTCAACTGGATCTTTGTACAGTTTTAGCCAGGAAGTGGTTCCTACATGATGATGAACTTCCTTTCTATTGTCCAGGGAGTCAGATGCTTGCAGAAGTGTCGATAGTTTGTTTTTTGAGCTCAGACACTTCCCTTGTCAATTTCTTGACAAGATGAGTAAGGGTTTCAATATCACTTTCTTCCTTGTATTTATGCTTGCTCGCTGCAACCTGGGGCTTCCTGCTCGCCACAACCTGGGGCTTCCTGCTTGCATCTTTGGAGACCTCCATTGGTTCATCATCCTTGATGAATCCAATCACACACAGGTCCTTCTCTATAATGATTGAATCTTCGAAATTTTCTAGTAGTGTTGGTTTAGGAGCTCCCTTGAAGAATTACGCAATGTTGGTTGGGAATACAAATGCACAGTAGTCGATAGCAATGTAGTCATGAGGCTTCATTTCTACTGCAAACTTGTTCAATATGCGCAAAATCCTCTGGTTGAAATATTTTACCTTTTCTTTCGCCTCGATATTCAAGCTACCCAACTCTTTGAGCAACATGCCGAGGTCTTGTCATCAACACATTTTTCTAGAAAAATATGTTTGAACATACCCTATTATGGATGGAGTTGATAGGAAGGTTGTGATACCATACTATTGCGCAACCATCCAAGGTACACATAAACAATCTTCATGCAATGTCACCGTACTATACCTCAAGTGTCTCCAGTTGTAGGTATAATTTGTCCAAGTGATCTTCTGCCTTCACTGCTCTATCAAGGTCATAGTTTGTGACCATTCTCTACAAATGCTTTGGCATCCTGTGCAAATCATTCGGGAGAGCCAATGGTCCCTGAGTCATCCATTCCAAGTTTCGGTCAGCCATGAATTCTTCTTCTTCATGCTCCTCCTCCTCTTCTTCAGAATCTCATGATTCCAGCTCTGAGTCTATTGGTTCATCTTTGCCTTCACCTCCTTTGTTGCCTTCCCCTTTGCCTCCAATACCAGAATCCAAGCCCAAGATCACGAGGGTGTCTTGCTCTCCATGTTGGAAGGCTAGATTTTCCTCTCCATTCTCAATAGCGACTATCAGACCTTCGAGTGTGGAAAGAGCTCCTTCTTCCACTGGTGATACAACAACTCCTAGGGAGTGGTCTTTGGCTTCCTTCATGTGTATGGAAGATCATGTATTCCTGGGATCAATTTGACTACCTTCACGAACTGACGGGTAATGGGATAGACAAAGAGGTGGTGCTAATACGAACTTTCATGTTCATGTATGAGAGGTGAGGAGTAACCAACTTCAAAGTTGCGTGTAGGTGACAGGGTGTGCAAGTTACTGCCTTGACCAAATGATTGATGAGTGTGGGTGAGAGGACATTAAGCCATAAACAACTAGTGACCCTCCTTCTAGTGCCAAAAATGTTGATGGTGCTAGACCCACCAAAATTAAGGGGATCACCCCGGTATGATGTCCGAACAAGACCTCACACCATTTGGTGTAGGAGTCCCATCTGGTATGATGGCCCGATTATCATTGTCTTAAAGATATTCCTTAGCTCTTGCTTCTCAGCACATGAGAGTGGTCTACTTTTTCTTCGAACAATGAGGCTCGTGTCCCTGGTGAGTGCTTAGTGTTACTTGTGTCAATATTCTTTCATTGTAGAGGGAGTCAGTGGAAGTGAGTCCCAATTTGAAAGTGAATAGTCCTAACTTTGTCAGAGACACACAACACAATAGGACATCCAGATCTTTCGGTGGAGTAGTCCACATGGATGCAACAGTCCCAAACACATAGTGAATGAATAACACATACAACACCCAGCAGAATAGTCCACACGACTGTGACAATTGTTATAACAAGTTTACTAGAATGGTTCTTTCGAGTGCCCGTCGGGAGCCCACAAGGGCGAGACATGGTTAACAACTTATACAACACATTTTTGTAAGCATATGTATTAGAACAACCAAAATAGTCCAACTTTCTTAATACAGGTTGAACCAACATGCATTAAAAGTATCCAAAATATAGTCTTACAAACAAATATAATACATGTGTGAAAATGTGTTGGCCTATTATCAGGCTTCTAAATTAAGAAAAAGTTCTAAGACACATCTGTAGACCATTACATCACTAACCCATATATTGGGGCATCAAAGCCACTTCTCACTTGTCAATGAAAAGACTACAAACTGTCAAGGCTATGTGGGAGGAGCCAATGTGAAAAGTCCCTTCCATGTACAAATGAGGGGTATATATAGCTAAGGGTGAAACTGACCCTTGTGACTGTTTGACTTACATGACTCTTGAACTTTACAAGACTCTTCAACTTTACATGTTTGTCTCTTGGAATTCCATGTTACATTACATTGATTACAATAGTATGGCCCATAATAGTGTTTTGGTCGAGATTCCTCATGACATGACTTGACACGACATAGATGGTATGTTCATGCTGTTGGTGGTGTACATGTCCAGCTGCAATGCTGCCGACTGATGGATGTGCTCTTGGTGTATCATGGCTTCACCTTCGCATGGCAAGGTGTGCAGAGTCTTCAATGGTATTGGTGCTCGATTGATGTTTCAAGTGCATGTCTCTATGTAGAGTCTGAAGATTGTCCTACCCTGCCATCCTTTTTGCCTAAATATACTCTCTTTTTCATATATATTTACCACCTAAATAAATTCATATCTACCAAGTTTTGATGAAGGTATGCATTAGTATGTTTTGTTGTTAATATTTAAGTGTATACCTTATTGTTTTAATTAAAGTTACAATTGGCTACAGAATCAGTTTGTTTCTGCAGCTAGTCTAGGATTCTGTAGCTGTCTTCATTGTTCACGAGATTCCAGAGCTCTAGGTTAGCAACAAAAGGTGTCAATTGATAGAACTTGACTCCCTCAAAGATACCTTCCTACCCACTTGAAATTTTTTTCCAAAAGAAGCACAGGAGATCACGGTCAAACTCCCAGTCAACCACTAGACTAACACATATCAGAACCCAAGATCAGTTGAAACCTTATCATTTTGATTTCTGAATAGAAAAATGATGGTTTCACGACATAAGTTTAGATAGGAATAAGAGATATTAGGCTTAAAATCTTCATACAATAATGCTAAGAAACCTACTATAAAACTAATGACCACACTGTTGTTTGGGTGAGCACCAAAATGATATGTTTATCAACAATTTGTGAATTTCATGTGAACGAAATTGGTTTTTGAGTGCAAGCATTGTATTGATTTGAAGCTCTGAACTACTATGTGGAGCCCCCCTACAAAGAGTGGCAGGTTTTAATCAAATACAATCTGATTTCCTTTAAATTATTCAATTGCTCTGTTTTGGGTGATAATGCTGTATAATGATCTCAAATAGTTATCTGCGTAAGAAATTTAATTTGATTTATACCTAGCTTAGACTGGTATCTAATTTTTTTTTATACCTGGTACTGCACAATTATTTCCTTTGCTTTTTATATAGCATAATTGAAGTGTGTCCAATTCATAGATGCTGCTTGGATTACTTTATTTGAGCAGAAACTGAACAAGTGATAAGACCTCTCCTAAAACAATTGAGTTCAACAGTATTCCTTCATAGCTAATAGAATAGGTTTCTTTTTGCACTTAGAAATTAGGAGCTACAACAAAGAGATTTAAAATAAAAAATCCCAACAATCTAACATAAGTAAAATCACCCTCACATCATCTACAAACTAAATGGATAGAGATTAATTCTTAGGAAGCTTAATCAACATCACTAAGAATTACAACACTAATACCATTGACAAACATCACCCCATCTTGAGTTTAAATCCTAACAAATACATACCGACCTAAGAATAAATTCGAAGCACATATTGCGCACCCGTACTTCATCAGTCTATGCACCTTGGTTGACAATTTATGATTACCAATTCAAGGATATTGAATTGACCAAACATTTTGGCTCCGCTGCAAGGGAAGAACAATTAGAAGTAAAAAAAAACAAAATGATCATTAATTTAAAACATGACATGCATAGGGATAGGGACACTAGTGGTAGATTTGTAGGACGAGGAAGAAGTTCAATTCCCACAAATACAGTTAGTCCACCATGATTTCGAGATTCCACACCACCTACTCAAACCCAAATTCCATTTAGGGGTTGACAAAGACTTCCTGAAGTCTCAAGATTGGAAATTCAATCCATAACTTCACCTACATTGTCTACTGAAGCTGTAACTGAAGAAAATCCTACACCCCAACCATAGGAGTAATCTTTCTGTCCCCCACCAGTGAATAGATTGTGGGAGAAGAATTAGAAATTCCTAGTGAAAAGGAGGAATTGGAAACTTACTCTGAAAAACCATTGATAGAGGAACCAGAAAAATTAGAATAACACTATCTTAGCTCCAAAGAATCAATCATGGCTGAACAAGAAGGAGAAGTAGACAATGTCCATGGTGAACAAGATAGGATTGGAGGTAGAGGGAGAGGAAGAGGTAAAGGTAGAGGAGGGGGTAGAGGCAGAGGAATCAAGATCCTTTGGGATTTCCTATTCTTGATGAAGATACAACCCTCACAATAAAAAATATATCACCCTCGATTCTTCCTAATTTCCATGGAAAAATAAATGAAGATCTGTAGACATTTCCCTTCTAATTTGAAGTATTATGAAAATCATATGACTATCTGTAGGATGCTCAAACATTGAAATTGTTCCCCACCACATTAAAATACTTAGCATTAAAGTGGTTCATGAGCCTAGGACTACATTCCATAACAACATGGGCACAGATAAAAGAGGCTTTCTTAGGCAATGATAGAGATTATTATATGGCTAGTAACCTTAAAGATGAAGTCTTCAAAATGACACAAAAAGAAGATGAGAATCTTGAAGGTTTGTTTATAATGTTAAAAGAGAAAAAATGGATAATTTAGATGAAGAAACCTTAAAATCTCTTTTACTCAGAGCCGTTAAAGATGATATATTTCCTTAAGCTCACTGGAAAAGGATATATTTCCCAACTACTATTTGTAGACATTTGTGATTTATGTGTACATATCTCAAGGGAAAAAGAAAGAGTTGGAAAGAGTCCTAGGGACCCTTTCTTATCAAGAATAAACAAGTTGACATCTGGGACAGTTAGAAGGGCAGAAATAGGAAATTTGCTTGACACCTTTAAAACATATATTTTAGGGAGACTAAGTGAACAAATAGACACACTCAAAATAAAAAATAAATGAAATTCCGAAAATGTTGCATTATCCATCTTCTATCCCAAATATCGGAAGAAACATGCTCTCAGAGACTATCCCTTAGACTCAAAAGCCATAGAAACCTATGTCATATGTGCAGATAATCATGATACAAAGGAGTGTCCATCTTTACCAGGTCTTAAGGTTGTATCCAATGGGGAGGGAATCTCAGAATTAGTAGACCCTCTCTACTTTATAGCCAAACAACCATGGCAAAACCCCCAACAAAATCAATCACAAAGATTTAGACCACAACAATTTTCCCATTCTTCACAAAGTAATTGGAATTCAGAGTGGCAGCCTTGGGCTCTGCCACAATCACAACCTTGGAATCAAGGATGGAAAGATGAATATGGAGCCCATGCACAATATCAAAAATACTCACCATCCTACCTTCCACCGCAATTTTTAACCTCGTCCAATCAAATTTCTCAAGCTAATCAATTTCCACAAGTCCTAGTACAAAATCAAAACGCACAACTTTCCCTACCATTTCCACAAAAATCAAATCAATTACATGCTCAACCACTTCTAAATCCTAATAATAATATACCACAACAACCAGTATACGACATGGAGGGTCAGGATACTCAAACTTATGTGATAACCCCTCTAGACCTAAACAATGTCCAATTAAGGTTTGGAAGAATATTACCAAAAAAACCTCCTGTTGTCATGCAAAAAATAAAATATGATCTTAAAAAACATAAGAATCAATCGGAATAAGGGGATACTTCTCTCGCTCAAAAAGAAATTGAACAAATAGAAGAAATTCCAAGAGATGCTCCCCTCATAGAACAACTTTCAATATCATTGAAACCACCTTTCCCAAAAAGGCTGAAAATCAACGAAGGAGTAGAGAAACAAATTATCTTTCCGGATTACAATATGATGGATGAATTGAGAAATATTTGTGTTAAGATTCCTTTATTGCAAGCCATAAAAGAAATACCAATTTTTTGCAAGAACAATTAAGAAGTTAAGTACACAACGATCAAGGAGAAGAAGAAAAGATATAAAAAGAATTCAGTTAGTCGGAAAAATTGCAGACATTATGATGGGGAAGACAACAATTCAAAAATATTTAGACCCAGGAAGCCCCATTGTAAAAATTCACATCAATGGATCTGAAATACCAAACACACTAATTGACCTAGGAGCAGCCATAAACATAATGAGCAAATAAGTTATGGACACACTTAGGCTTCCTAACCTTCAATACACACCAACCTCATTGTAATTAGCAGATAGATCTGTTATTAAACCAGATGGTGTGTCAAAAGATGTTTGCGTATCTTTAGATTCTTGGGAATATCCTGTTGATTTCATGGTATTAACACCCAAGAAAAATTGGGGAAGACACCCATTAATTCTAGGAAGGCCTTGGTTGGCTACAACAGATGCTTTCATTGGCTATAGGTTAGGTGATATGTTTATCTCAGATGGAAATTCTACAAATAAATTTACATTATACCCCCTGGAAGAACAACAATAGACACAGAAACTGAAGAATGGATAAAAGGTGGAGAAGCTATACAACCTATTTTTGTCACTAAACAAGTAAACGAGGAAGACAAACTTTTGAATTTACTAGAAAATAATGAATCATCCTCACATTATGAGCGTAGTCGAAATGAATATCTCTCTTCTAAACAAGTATCATTTTTGTCCATGGAAAAATTTGGGAATTCCTTTATAGAAATCTTTCGAGGAAAAACCTTAAATGTCAATGAAAATTTGGAAGACATGTAAAAGAAACAATTGATGGAAATTTTATAGAAACATTCTTCTACTTTTGTATGGGAATACACTGAGATGAGAGGGATTGATCCTAAAACTTGCATACATCATATCTACATTCAACAAAATGCAAGACCAGTTAGACAACCTCAGTGAAGAATGAACCCAAATATAAAAGAAATTGTTAAGTAATAATTGTAGAAATTATTAAATGTAAATTTCATCTATCCAATATCTCATAGCCAGTGGGTTTCAACCCTATGAATCCTCCCTAAAAATAATGGAAAATGGAGAGTATACATCGATTACTAGGAGTTGAATAAAGAAACATTAAAAGACCACTTTCTGTTACCTTTCATAGGCCAGGTTTTAGATACTTTAACAGGGAAAAAATATTTCTCATTCTTGGATGGGTTCAGTGGATACAACTAGATTCAGGTGGCCCTTGAGGATCAGGATAAAACCACATTCACTTGTCCATGGGAAACTTATCCTTATCGGGTACTTCCCTCTGGGTTATGTAATTCTCCAACAACATCCCAAAGGGCAGTGATTGGCATTTTCTCTGACCTTATCCATGATTATGTTGAAATGTATATGGATGATTTCTCAGTCTATGGGGATTCATTCATTGAAGCAGTAGAAAAGCTAGAGAAAGTCTTAATAAGATGTCAAGAAACAAACCTCTCATTAAGCTATGAAAAATGTTTTATGATGTTTAATGAGGGAATTGTTCTAGGTCACCATATTTCCGGAGATGGAATTAAGGTAGACTCATCTAAGGTGGAAGTCATTTCCAAATTATCAGTGCCAAGTTGTCAAAAGGATGTTTGAAATTTTCTTGGTTTTACCAGATATTATAGAAGATTTATAGAAGAATTCACAAAAATTACATCCCCACTCTTTAAATTACTTACCAAAGACCGTGAATTCAGTTGGGAATCCGATTGTCAAGTTTCCTTTGAAATATTGAAAAAGAGAATTTCTGAAGCACCCATCTTAAAAGGACCTAACTGGAAATTTCCTTTCCGTATCTCAACAGATGCTTCAAATTTAGCCTTATGATCTATTTTAGGACAAAAAGACCTCACTCCTTATGCCATTTATTATACTAGCAAAACTATAACCCCTGCATAGTTAACTTATATTGTAACCAAAAATGAGTTCTTAGTTGTAATTCATGTCATTAATAAATTCAGACATTATATAACTAGTTATGAAACCTTTCTCCGCACAGACCATTCTGTGATTAGATACATAATGAATAAATAAGTCATTAACGGAAGAATAACTAGATGGCTCCTACTTTTACAAGAATTCAACATAACCATTCTAGATAGACCAGGAAAATAGAACACAATTGCTGATTTTCTATGTAGAATACAAAATCAAAACAACGATTAACCTATAGAAGATAAATTTCTTGATGAATATCTCTTTGCAGTATCTACTAAATCACCTTGGTATGCAGATATTGCTAACTATTTGGCCACAGGAAAAACGTCATTTCATTTATCTCCTAGAGAAAAAAGAAGAATAGTCCACAATAGCACATCCTACTCATGGATAAATGAGGAATTATATAAGACAGAACCAGACCTCATCATCAGAAAATGTGTTCAGGAGGATGAAATACCAGAGATACTAAAGGCTTGTCACGATGAGCCATGCAGAGGAAATTTTTCTGACAAGAGAACTACTTAGAAAATCATGCTTTTAGGATATTATTAGCCTTCCACTTTTAGGGACACCAAGGAATATGTTCAATGATGTGGCAGTTGTCAGATAATAGGCAAGCCAACTCTTTCAAATGAGATGCCACTACAACCACAAGTACTTATTGAATCATTTGAAAAATGGGCACTAGATTTTGTTGGACCAATTAGCCCACCTTCAAAGCAAAAGAAGTATATTATGGTATGTACTGATTATGTCACTAAATGGGTAGAAGCTAAAGCAGTTCCTTTTGCTATTGAAAATACTGTAGTTTTATTTCTTTTTGAGCATATTTTTACTCATTTTAGTGTTCCAAGAGAAATTGTAATAGATCAAGGGACACAGTTCACATCTAGACTACTGCAGAAGTTTGTGGACCAATACAAGATAAAACATCGGAAGCCAACTTCGTACCATCCACAAGCCAATGGACAAGTTGTGTCCACAAATAAGGTGATCGAGGCTATCCTTACAAAGACTATACATCTACACAGGAAAGACTAGGTGGAGGAATACTACAGGACATACTCCCTATGAACTTGTTTCTAGGAGGCAAGTCTTACTTCCAATAGAATTCCAGATCCATATCTATAAGAAAACAGTTCAGTTAGATCTGGACTTGCCAAAAGCGTAGAAGCAAAGGATAACACAATTAAATGAGCTCGATGAAATCAAACAGGAGGCCTTCCAAAGGACCAGCTTAGTGCAACAACATAGGTCAAGATTACAGGATAAGTACATTAAAGAAAGGAAGTTTCATCTGGGATATTGGGCATTGCTCTTTGATTCAAAATTCAAAACCTTTCGAGGAAAATTCCAAACCCATTGGCTTGTACCTTATGAGGTTGAGAATGTCTTTGACAATGGTGCAGTTAGAATCAGAACTACTGACGAAGAAAGAACTCCTCTATTAGTAAATGGACATCGACTCAAGCTTTATCAAAAACCATTAACAAGAGAGGAATTTGTTAAAATATTTCAGGATAATTCAGAACTAAAGATGGTTAAGAAGAATTCCTCTTCTTTTCCACCTTAGAAATTTCCATTCAGTTTGTTTTTCAAATAAATAAAAATAAAAAATAATATATATATAATAAATAAATTATGTGTGTGTGTCTATATATATAATAATAATAATAATAATAATAATAATAATAATAAATTTGTATAAACATGAAAACCAACATATTGCTCTCATGCTTCTACAGGAAATTTAAAGTGAAAACCAACTTGTTGGCACTTCAATTTTTCTTTTCAAATGAAAAGAAAAGCCAATAAATTTCATCTACTAAAGCTTTCTTTCTCTTAAGCTATAGAAACAACAACTTTCCATAGCTTGGACAAGTTTCCACAGCTTGGATAAGCTTCTGCAGCAAAACAAATTTCTGCAACCTAAATATTTTGAAGTCTACAAGAATACTTGGTGATCTAGATTAAAGGAAAGTTGATGACAAGGCACTTGCAGGATATTAAAGGACAACAAATGAGGTTAGCAACAGAAAATTAAAAGGTATGTGCTACATTAATTTAACAATAGGGAAGATTATATAACATGTATGAGTAAGAAAATATAGTACTAAAGTGCAATCATCATAACCTAAGGACAATGGCCACCTAAAAAGGTATCATATGCCACAACTCTAAAAGTCATATAACAACCTTGTGCGAGATCTGTCAAATTAAATACCAAATCATAAGTTTGAATGCGCCTAACTCTCAAATTCATTTCCATAACCCTTTTGATAATCCATTTGTTCTTCCCTATTCTTACACTCCTCTATTCTTTCACAACCATTCAATTTTCCGCCAGCTATAAAACCCTACCAGTTCCATATTCCTATCAAGAACAATGTAAACTTTGAAACGGGAACTGATACTGTTACCCGTTTCGTAGAGATAGCAAAAAAATGACCCGATTTTCAAAAGTGGTGATGCAGAATACACATGTTTTTTTTAGAACATGGTTTTTGGAACTTTAATTTTTTTTCATGTTCAAGGATGAAATCAAGTTTTAGAATGGTAGTGATTTTCATGCTGATTTTAAAAAGTGAGTATTCTGCATCACACCTTTTTTTTTAAAAGACCTATTTTTGACTTTTAATTTTCTAGTGTGTGAAATGTGAAAAATTATTTTCTAAATTTGATAGTTTTTGAAGTCGTCATCTTATTCATATTTTCTTGTTCTCTATCTTATTTTTTTTTTTTAGGGGGTTTTTATTGTTTTGCGTTTTTAAATTAGAAAGTCGATAGTTTGAATTTTAGATAATCTACATATTTATACATCCTTAATTAATTTTTCAATCCACATAAAATAATTGTTTCTAAAAAACAATATTTTTTAACAATGGGACATAAAAATAACCCATTTTTAACATAAATATAACAAAAAAAGCTAAACGCTTTTGATAATTTTTTTTGCTTAGGAATATAACATGTCAAAATCACAATTTTTATACAAAAATATTAACTAAAAATGGTCAAATAATAGTATTTTTTATGAATTTCATGTCAAAAAATTAATAATAACAATTTTTTTTTCAAAAAATAATAATTAACTTAAAATCAATGCGAAAATCACAAATTACAAATATTGAACACATAACAACTTTAATTCATTGATTATTCTTTTCATGAAATGTCAGAGTCAAAACATTGCAAAGCTTGATTTCCAGGTATAAATTAAATTTAATCAACAATGTCACGTAATCCAAACTCTTCGTCCTCTAGAGTTTCATCATTGTCATCTTCCACAATATTTTCTGCTTCCTTTTGCGCAATTTCCTCTTCTAATGTGTCTTTGGTGTCTGCAAATCTCCCAATATATGTCTTTCCAAACATTCCATGTAATGGTGGTTGGGGTTCCTTTTCCTTTTTTGCCACACGTGATTCATTAAAGTCCGTTTTCCTCAACCCAATTTCTTGCATTTCATCTGGAAGAAATTGAAGAGCATTAATTCTTTGCTGAATGAAATTGTATTGTAATGGATCTTTCTCAATTGCAATGCAATTTCTTGCTTTTTGAAGGCAGCATGCTACTGTTGTACCTAATTATCAAGCACAAAAAAATAATGAAGTAAATTAGTACAATGACATATTAATTAAAAAAAGAACATATTGAAATTCAATTCCATGTGGCAAAACCTACCTGAGAAATAATTATTCCAAAACACTTTATATTAAAAATTATTGTAACAAGTATAAGAATCAAATTATAACTTCGTATAATCTAATTTAAAGCTGATCCAACATAACATTACGCAGATCATAACAAGTGCGAGATGGATCAATTTAAAAGCATCCTCAAGCTCAAAAACAACTTAATATCTGATCTAAAAGTTTACCGGGTATTTGGCGAGATGGATTTCAGCCATCAAATTAATGGCATCATCAAGCTCGAAAACTTTAAATCTGATCTAAAATATTACAAAGATATTTGGTATGGAAGGAGATTGTAAACGGACCCGCCGCCGGTTGGGCGGGGCGGGGCGCCCTGGGGGCCCGCGCAGGCGAGGGGAAGGCGGAGGGGGCAGGGGGGTGGCCTTGCGCGAGCGGAGGGGTGGCCCTGCGCAGGCCAGGGGGAGGCGGAGGCAGAGTTTTGTTTATGTGGTTTTTGTGTTTTTTAAGAATAAATTTGAAGGACCAATTTGAAATGAATAACAATGGACAATAAGACAAACTTGGTTGACTTGAGTGAAATTTTAGATATGTATACAAGTAACTAGTTCATAAGAGTTTGTAAACTAAAGGATTGTCTAAATTGAAGAAACAAAAATAACATGATTAAAATGGTTAAAATCAAACTAGTCGTTTAAAGTGTTCAAAAATATAAATACATATTTCTAGTCTTATGTAGTTCCTAATTTACTAAATGTATATAAACTAACAAATCTAAAATTTATCTTCAGTAATCCATTATGTGTTAGGAAAATATTAAACATTATAAATACACATTTATAAACAAATACTCACACGGAAACCATAAATATGACAATAACTAATCTATGTAATTCTTCAACACAAATTCAATCCATGTGACTCTTTTACATGCATCTATGGTTTTGAAAGAGAATGCTCTATTCATATGATACTTTTGGTTGTTAGCTTTCAAATTACTCAACTTTTCATCTATCCAACAAGTTAAGATTACTCAAATTATAAATCTCCTAATTTTGAAATTTGTAAATAATAAAATATTAATAAAATTAATATTACAAACCACACAAAAATGTAATGCCACTTAATCAATCTTGGCAAAATAAGCAAAATAACAAAATCTCAATTCATAACAATGTTATACATAATTGTACAATGGATTGCACGTTATTAAGTCTTGCTTTGAATGTTACACATAATTGTAAATTGGATTGCATATTATTGATATTGGTTTTGACTAGTAAATTATTAATTGAGATTAATAGTTGAGAAATATTACATTTGTTATTTAGACTAAAATAAATTTGAAATATTTTTTATTTCATTTTTTATATAAATAATATATATATAATAATAATAAATAAATAAAAATTGAAATTTGCATATAAAAACAAAAATTTTTGATATTATATATGAAAATTTCATAAAAATATAAAATTATTGAAATATTTAAGAAAACCATTAAAATAATAAGAAAAAATAATAACACAGTCATGCAGATCCTAAAATGAGTCTTGAATTGACGGAAGGAAACATGACCAAAGTTCATAGATAAGATCACATAACAATAATTAAAAAAGTTGATTCACAACATTCCATAACTAGCCATTAAAAAGCAGTGGCATTTCCATCGTCCCAACTCTACCCACAAGGACACGGCACTTGAGAGTAGGCAGACATTCACTGTGGATATTGACACATTAAGTGAGCACATGGCCGTATACCACACAATCAACATTACTTTGCGTTTCCATTTTCTGGTGCTAAAATTTCTTTATTGGTCACTTCACTTTAAAATCGAAAGGACAATGAAATTGAAGGCTAGATTGAGTTGGTAGGTTTGATTCCCATTCCGGTAACCTCTCTGCTCCCCAGCCCCCTCCGCCGCCCCTCCCCTGCCCTTCCCTCGCCCCCCTCGCCGGAAGGGCCACCCCCGAGCCGCCTCGCCCCGCCCGATCCGGCGAGTCGATCCAGTAATGCGACCGCCGCCGATCGGCGCGGGGCGGGGTGGGGCGTCCGGGGGTGGCCCCCTTGCGCGGGCGAGGGGGAGGCGGAGGGGGCCGGGGAGGGGGAAGGGCGGCGAAGGGGGCCAGGTGTTCAAGAGAGTGCATTGCGTTGTACTGGCCAAGGCTCCAGGGTCACATGATGAGTTGATCCCACTGCCAAGCCAGCCAAGTGGAGAGAGTTCTGACACTGTACTCAATATGTCGTACTTGGGGGAAGATTTATGTCTAGAGAGGAGGGATGGAAACAAGTTGTTTGTGAATGACAAAATGTGCTACTACATTACTCATGCAAAGTGGCAGACCCTGCTGGTCATGGGAGAAGTCTCTGTCAAAGCCACCAGAGAAATTGCGTATTTGAAAGGTTATAAGGGGTTTTGGGAATTAGTGATCACAGGGGGTGTCATGAAGTTCTCAGAAGCACTAGATTGCATCATACTTGAAAACCAGTACAGTAACATGTATTGAGACGTTGATTGGCTTCTCCCCGTGAATTTGTCATTGTCGGAGGAGAAAGTAATAAAGATGTTAAATTTGGTAGGCTTCTTCCTCCAAACCAAGAAAGTATTTTGGTTGATTCCAACACTGTTGAGGTTAGCATCGCAGTATTGGAGTTCAACACAAAATTGAGGGAATGGGTTTATAGCAACATCAATCGCCTCTTCTGCTGCTCAATGCATCTCGTGTGTAACAAGCTGCGTTACTCAATGAGGAGGCAGGTGTATTCATTGGGTAACTGGGTTGAAAATCTGAAGCCGTCCAATGATATACAATTGAAAGTTGTGAAAGGTGATATATGCGCACCCATAGCTGGAGGCGGAAAAGCCCATAACCCAAATGCAACGCCGGTGCAGAGTGGGTGTGAGCTACTCTAATGATGAATTCGCTGGGGTTGAGGTGGATTGTAAGAATAGGGAGGAGTTTATGAAGATGTGCACATTCATTGAGTGCGTAGCAAGGAACCGTTCAGGTTCATTGAAATCATATGATGACGGTAAGAAGAAAGTGAAGGTTCGCGGGTTGAAGGAGTCTATCAAACACTACGCGCGAAGTGGGTATCCGCCCATCTACGAAATCAGATTACAAAATGTAATTGTGAGTAGCATCTAAGTCAAAGATTTTTATTCTTCCCTTCTTATTTTCTTCTATGTCAATACCCACCCACTTTATGTAATTTAATCGCCTTCCAGGCTAGCATTCAGTCGACACGTGTGACTCAATGTTGTTATTCATTTTTCAATTTAAGAATTTTTCATTTTTCATTTTTCAATGTTGTTATTCATTAAATTTTCCCTAAAATGCACATAAAATTCACTTCAAACATATGTAGAAATAATAAAATAAATTAATAATTTTTTTAAAATATTTAAAAAAAATATTCATATTTTATCCAATCAAATTGTGTTTTCCAATAGACCAGGAATTTCATTAATTTTTCCCTGGTATCAAGTATTTATTACATTAACCTGTAGGTTAATGGTTGATTATGATATAAATAAAATTAACAATTGGATTAATAAGTTAAATATATATTAAGAAAGTGTTTTTATTGACATCAATACTATTAATATTATATTAGATAAGTATTGTGTTATTTGTCTAAGTTTTATAATTTTAATTATAAGTAAAAATAAAATATTAAATAATTAAATAGAATTTATTTACTTATTTAAAATTAATTAATATAATGTAAACCAATAAAAAACTTATAAGTTTTTTAATTAAGGTTTAATTATAAATAGTCATGGTATATAGCAATAACTGAAATTCATTTTGAAGAAATATCAATAGTCATGGCTTTAAACAAGTCAATATTTTCACAAGCAAAATTTTATGTTGGAGTTCTGTTATTCAATACTTGTTTTTTTACCACATGCGAGGTGACAATAAATGAAATTCAATTTGGGAAAACATTATTGGCCATAAATTTACACAAATCAATTTTTGGCGAGGGGAATTTTATGTTGGGGTTTCGCTATTCAACACATATTTTTTTCCACATTACATAAATAAAATATCGTATGTAACAATAAATGAATACATTTTGTAGAGATATTAATACTCATGGGTATACACAAGCCAATGTTTTCATGAGTGGAATTTTATGTTGGGGTTTTGCAATTCAACACGTATTGTTTTTCCACATTACATAAACAAAATATGGCATATAACAATAAATGAATACATTTTGTAGAAATATTAATACTCATGGGTATACACAAGTGAATATTTTCATGACTTGAATTCTAGTTGCAATTTTCTTATTCAACACCTTTTTCTTTTTCCCTCTATTACATCAACAAAATATCTCTTATGACAAAAATGAAAGTCAATTTGAACAAACATCATTAGTCATGACTTTAAACAACTCAATACTTTTATATGTAAAATTTTATGCTGGGGCTTTGTTATTCAACAACCTTTTTTTTCCAACTGATATATTACAAACAAAACTTACCAAATACTTCCTTTAATTCTAAGAATGGTACTCAAGGTAAACCCTATATTCCCCGCGCAGCGCCACCCCCGAGCCGCCCCGCCCCGCCCGACCGGCCGCGGGTCGATTCCCGGAATTGACCCACGCCACCGCAAGGCGGGCGGGGCAGCCCAGGGGTGCCCTGCCGCGGGAGAGGGGGAGGCGGAGGGGCTGGGGAGGGGCGGCGGAGGGGCCTGGGGAGGGGGGCGGAGGGGGCCGGGGAGTAGAGAGGTTACCGGAATGGGAATCAAACCTACCAACTCAATCTCGCCTTCGATTTCATTGTCCTTTCGATTTTAAAGCGAAGTTACCAATAAAGAAATTTTAGCACCAGAAAATGGAAACGCAAAGTAATGTTGATTGTGTGGTATACAACCATGTGCTCACTTAATGTGTCAATATCCAGAGTGAATGTCTGCCTACTCTCAAGTGCCGTGTCCTTGTGGGTAGAGTTGGGACGATGGAAAGGCCATTGCTTTTTAATGGCTAGTTATGGAATGTCGTGAATCAACTTTTTTAATTACTGTTATGTTATCTTATCTGTGAACTCTGGTCACGTTTCCTTCCGTCATTTCAAGACTCATTTTAGGATCTGCATGACTGTGTTATTATTTTTTCTTATTATTTTAATGGTTTTCTTAAATATTTCAATAATTTTATATTTTTATGAAATTTTCATATATAATATTTCAAAGTTTTGTTTTTTATATGCAAATTCAATTTTTATTTATTTATTTTATATATATATATAGATATTATATATATATATATATATATATATATATATATATATATATATATATATATATATATATATATATATATATATATATATATATATATATATAGATATATATATATATATTATAAAAAATGAAATAAAAAATATTTCAAATTTATTTTAGTCTAAATAACAAATGTAATATTTCTCAACTAATAGACAGAGGACTATCGACGGCAGAGCGAGGAACGGAGAAGGGCTAACAATGGCGGACGGCATTTAGGGTTTCAGCTTCCTGTCCTCAGGGCTCTGCTCTGCCTGCCATGGCAGGTCTGCAAAGCTCTGCCCTCTGTCACCAGAAGCAGTTCTGCCCGCGACTAACACCACCTTAACCCTGTAAGTCTTCAGTATGCAACCCGCGAAGGGGGGGGACTCTGCCCCTCCCCCAAATCACGCCGGTTCTAAACAGAAGGGTACCGTGGATGACTCAGAAGGGAATCCAAGCGACATTCCAAAGGTTAGTACGCCCTCCAGGGATGACGGCGCGAATCAGGAAGAAGAAACTACAATCAGATCTACCACTTGCAAACCAGTAGCTGCCATCATTCCCACAGTGGATTTCCCCAGCCACATAATCAATGCCAGAATCCAATACATGAGGGACCATGCACTAATAGGCAAGTTTATAGGTATCTGGCCTACAGAAAGAGCTCTTAGCAGCTGGATAAACTCAAAATGGGCACCCAAAGGCCATATCTCCCTGCATCTAGGCCCTAAGGGCTTTTTCACTGTTGTTTTTAACTGTCTTGAAGACCGAAATAGGGTCATCGATGGAGGACCCTACTTCTTCAACGCAGCAGGTCTGTATCTCAGAGCTTGGGTTGAAAGATTTAACCCAGATAAGGAAGATCTTAGCTACACGCAAGTCTGGATAAGACTTTATACTCTTCCATGGGAATACTGGGAAGAAACATCTCTGAAGGAAATAGGAAACAAGCTGGGGGAGTTCATCAAAGCGGCGGAAGACACAAAATACTCCAGATTCACTTCCTATGCGTGCATCTGTGTTTACGTGGATCTCAAACAACCCCTGCCAGACAAGGTAAGATTTAGACATGAAGACTCTGAATGGATTCAAATGATTGATTATGAACATGTTCCTTTTAGGTGCCGGAAATGCCATAATCTAGGGCATCTGTTCCGGGACTACCCGCTCAATAGAAATACAACTGACAGCACACATGCAGACAAGAAGGAAGTAGATGGTTTCATGAAGGTTGTTAATCGCAGACGAGGTAACAAAAAACCCTCGGCCAGTGCAAAACCAGATTCAACTAATAAATCAAAAGCAACGAATCCCAATAGCTTTGGAGTCCTAGCTAATCTGGAATCGCAAGATCCGAATCAGGAAATGCAAAAGATCAAAGACCTAGTTTGGGAGCTCCCGAAAGGTCCTTCCCCTCAGGTTCAAGATCCTCTACTTGACAAAATGCATACCCCTCCTTCAGATCCTCAAGCAGAAGGCCTCCAAGCAATGGAAACGGAAATCCCAGAATCGAGTACAAAAAAATCAAAAGAATCAAAGGAAGCCCCACCAGAACCAGAGCTGAAGGAAGAGGATTCTGAGAATTTTGATATAGGCGAACTAGACACACTCACCCTAGAGCTAGCCTGTAAAACATGAAATTTCGACAAGATTCCCGAAAGGCAACTGGATAAATTGGAAGAAGTTCTGCAGAAAGCACACAAGAAACACTCGCTTGGGGTACAAATTGGTAGCCCGTGGGACGGTAAATTCATCATAAAATACAGCAAGAAAAGAGGTCGGAAAACAACCCTGGAAAAAACCATCAAGATAGGTGAAGTGCTTGTAGAGTCATGTCGATATCCGAAGCTGACTAAGTTTTACAACATCCACCCCAACCCTCCTCAATGAAGCTAATCTCTTGGAATATAAGAGGGCTCAACAGCCCCAGGAAAGGCAGACTCTTAAAAAACATGCTCATGCAGGAAAAACCAAACATCCTCTTTGTTCAAGAAACCAAGTGTAACATGACATTTCTGGAAAAGATAGCAGCAAAAGTGTGGCCAGGAGGGCAAGTCTCAGCAGTAGATGCGCAAGGAGCCTCGGGAGGCCTGGAAATCCTCTGGGACTCTAGAATCATACAACTTAGCAATATTCATGCTAACAAAAATTCTATACAAGCAACATTTCACTTGCTTGGTACCAACTCTCATGGTCACATCACCAATGTTTACTTTCCGCGGGATTCTCAGCTAAAAGCAGAAATTTTGGACCATCTTTCAACACTCAACTCCAACAGGCAATACCCTCTCTGGATAATAGGTGGGGACTTCAACATGATAACAAGAACGGAAGAAAAGCAGGGGGGAAGGGACATTGGCATCCGCGATGGTCACCTACTCAAAGACTTTGTTCAATCGAATTGGTTAATTGATCTCCCTTCAAATAATGGGCTATTTACATGGACCAACAAAAGGGAAGGAATCCATCACATCGCCTCCAAGTTATATCGCTTCCTCATCTCAGACAATGCACCTTATCTTGGAGGAGATTTAGTTTCTACCATCTTACCTATATCAGGATCTGATCACTAGCCTATTGAACTCCAATGGCAGAGGCCAGGTAATACTACTAAACGCCCTTTCCGCTTTGAAACTTTCTGGCTCACTCACCCTGATTTCAAGGATTTTGTCAGACAAACCTAGATAAAATACCAACCCTCAAAAAAATCCAAAATGGCTAGATTCCAAAAGAAATTGCAATTCCTTAAAAAAGAAATCAAACAATGGAATCAGACCATCTTTGGTAACATCTTCTCAGCTCAAGCCATACTTAATCAGGAAATGAAGCAAATCCAGAACCGGATCATCGCTGGTGGACGCACAAGTGATCTCACAAAACAGGAACAGAGGATTGAAGATCAACTTCAAAATAGAGCCCAGCAAGAGGAAATTCTTTGGAGGCAGAAGTCTCGCATTCGATGGCTAAGGGAGGGGGAGAAGAATACTAAGTTCTTCCACAAAACCATAGTTCAACACAGAATGCAAAACCTAATCTCCCACATCCAAAATGATCAAGGAGAATGAGTGGAAATGCATGAAGGTATAGAAGAAAATTTTCTCCGATACTTCAAGAAAGCTCATCAGGAACCAAGTGTTGACAGGCTCCAAGCTATCGAGAAAATTCTTCATCACATACCCAAAATTATTACTCCAGAGCACAACCACCTCCTTCTCCAACCAATCCAGCTACACAAGGTGGACATTGCCGTCAAGAACTTAAAAGCAGGAAAAGCCCTAGGACCCGATGGCTTTACTTAGGACTTCTTCCATCACTTTTGGGATCTCATTCAAATAGAAGTTTGGCAACTGGTCGAGGAATCAAGAGCTTTAAGATGGATGTACCCGGGGTCAAATGCCACATTCCTGGCCCTCATCCCCAAGTCAGCGGAAGCCAACAAACCTGATAAATATCGATCGATTGCTCTTTGCAATATCATATATAAAATTGTCTCAAAAGTCATCGCCAATTAGTTGAAGCCTCTATTACCTCTCATTATCTCTCCAGAGCAATCTGGATATGTGGAAGGGCGCCAAATCACAGATGGAATCATCCTCACCCATGAGATCATACACTCTCTGAAGCAAACCAAAAAGCCAGGTATGCTGCTCAAAATAGATCTATCCAAAGCTTTCGATAGCATTAGCTGGCAATACATTCAAAGAATTCTAAATGCATTTGGTTTTGATCCTTCATGGACCAGATGGATCATTAGTCTCCTTTCTTCTTCCTTCTTTTCTATTTTGATCAATGGCATACCCTCTGAAACCTTCCGCCCCTCTAGAGGCATTAGGCAAGGGGACCCGCTCTCACCCTTTCTCTTTGTCATAGTCGCGGAAGGTCTTGGTCACATCATTAAGTCAGCTGCTCTCACCCACAGACTGAAAGGTCTCTCTTTCAACAACTCCCCCGCCTTCTCCCATCAGCAATTTGTGGATGACAATATGCTCTTTGGTCACTCCTCTATACAAGAAGCTCGACTCCTCAAAGATTTATTGTCTACCTTCTCAGATGCCATGGGTGCTCTCATTAATTGAGTCAAATCCCAAATCTTCTTCTTCAACACCCCTGTGTCCACTCAAAATTCGATAGCCCGAATTCTTGGATTCACCATCGCAAGCCTCCCCTTCAAATATCTGGGTGCTCCCATGATAGCATCAGCCCTCAAACACGCCTCATGGACAGACCTTTTGGACAAATTTGAAGCCAAGCTCTCTCTCTGGACTTACAGATCCCTGAATATGGCTAGCAGAGTTATTCTCATCAAAGCTATCTTATAATCTTTACCTCTTTATTTATTCTCTCTCTTAACAGCTCCAAAATGGGTAATCAAAGCCATAAGAAATCTCCAGCGCAATTTTCTTTGGGGCAGTTCTGGTCACCATCGCAAGTGGGCACTGGTAAAATGGGATAAGGTCTGTCTTCCCAAGAAGTCAGGAGGTATCGGAATCAGAGATCTAGAACTCAACAACACGGTAATGGGAGCCAAATTATGGTGGCATTGGCTAGCCCACCCTAACACGCCCTGGGCCTCATTATGGACAGCTAAATATGCCAGTAACAAACCAATTGAAGATAGAATCTGTATGTCGGAACTAAGTGCTGGCTCCATCATATGGAACGTGGCCATTCAACACAGGCATCTTATCCAACGACATTATTTTTGGGAAATCAGGGATGGAACTACAGCTAGATTTTGGGATGACTCATGGCAGCAATTCCCAAAGCTCAGGGACCTCCTGCAGGATCTCCCACCCACCCAACAACATCCTCAACACTCAAAAATAATCCATAGGTACTGGCGCCCTTCTAATAACCAAAAGTGCAGACAATGGAAAGGGACAGATCAAATCCTAGGCGCAAAAGGTAATGAAAGACTCAAACAAACTCTTGCTACAGAACTAAAAAAAAGGCAGATAAACATGAACGAAGGTCCGGACTTGCTTAGATGGGGGTATGAAGAAAAGGGCACCTTCTCCACCGGAGAGGCTTACAACATCATAATCAAGGATAGAATCACTAAGGACAAATTATGGGATCAAATCTGGAACTCCTATGTATGGCCAAAGATATCCACATTCCTATGGCTATTATCTCATAATCAGATTCTCACATGGGATAACTTGTGCAAAAGGAGTTTCTCAGGACCATCCATATGTCTTAACTGCAGACAAGAGGAAGAAACTGCGATCCATCTGCTGCTACAGTGCCACTTGGCAAGGCAACTATGGGGAAAAGCGATCTTTCGATTCCAAAAGGATCACAGGGTTCAAGGCGACCTCAAAGCCACCCTTCGCAATTGGCCTCAATCCCCTTATCAAAGCCGGCTCCTAAACTTACTCTGACAACTCATTCTTGGACTCTTAATGTGGAATATCTGGAAAGAGAGAAACAGACAGATATTCAAAAATCAACATCAATCAGTGGACCAACTCTGGATTATCCTACTCAGGAATTTAAAAGAATCGCTTTCCATTCATAACTAGACTGCTGAAGATCTTCCATCGACTCCCATAGAAAAATCCATTTGGGACAACTGGCAAATCTCTCTACCTCAACAGGTCGCTTCTAAGAGCACGATCCCCATCAGACAAAAGAAGAAAACGCTTTGGACTCCCCCCCCTCCCAATTTATTCCAACTCAATTTCAATGGGGCTTCCAAAGGCAACCCTGGGCTTTTGGGTTATGGAGGAGTCTTCAGAGATCATTTGGGTAATCCGTATCTCATTTACCTTGGCTCCAAAGGATGGGATACAAACAATTCAGTGGAATTGGAAGGACTCTTGCAAGGACTTGTTCTAGCTCAGGTGCATAACTTCTTCCCTCTAGTAGTTGAAGGAGACTCACAAATTATTATAAACATGGGCAAACACCTCTCTCAGGGAGCTCCAGTTCACAGAGTAAGTAAAAGTTCGAGAATGGCGCACAGATTGGATCTAATCCAACAATGGCTTGCTCAACACCAGGCAGTCTCCTTCCAGCATATCGTCCGTGAGGGAAACAAACTAGCAGATTTCCTAGCAAATGTAGGAGTCGATATCATCACCGAAGCCTTCTCAGATACTACTTTCACCATTGGTACAGAGGAACAACTCAGGGAATACATCAACCTTGTCGAAAGAGATAGACCTCCTCCTAATGCAGTTACCCCGGATCCGGGTGATTTACCAGTACCGACACCTCATCCTCATGCGTGCCCAGCGTCAGGCCGCCGGATCGGCACCTGGACGGACACTGCAGCAATTAAATAAATCTGGTTCTCGATGAAGGTTATTCAATGTAATTTCTTAGTTTACAGTGCGGAGGTCTCTTCGAGCATTTATGCTGATCAGTCGATCGCAGGTGCATTAATGCCTCTCCGCAGCTCGACCTTGCAGCCCTCCAACGATATAATGGCGTTCTCTCCGCCCAATTGCAGACATTCCCTGCAACATTCCCTCCGTCAGCTTGATCTCCGGTTTGTTCAGCCAGAGGTCGATCCCTCCGCGTCTGTTCCTCCCTGGTCACCCATTGTCATTCAGCAGAGCGCCCGCAGCAAGACTTTTGGGGAAGCTATGACTCGAAGCCGAGGTGTGCCTCACAGAGGAAGTTCCTCAGCCTCCAGAGGGCGTGCCCGTCCATCTCCTTCTCCGCTTATAATTCCCATTTCCTCCACCTCCCCGTCTTCGCCTCCTCCCACCCCCTCTAGGCCTACGCCCAATTCCTCATTCCAAAATTCGCGTTTTACATTTCGGAGCCGTCTCAACCAGCCCATTATTACCTTCACCACTACTATCATGGTTTCAGAAGAGGCAGAAATTCCTGTTGAGACCATCAGTTCTTCCACTACCCCGTCCCCTGAGGAAATCCTTTCTCATGATGCTGGGGACAATCCAAATCTAACAGCCATGCACATGCAGGAAGATTCTCTGAAGAATGTTGAGGTTTTTAGCACTTCAATCGTGGAAGAAGACGAGGTAGTGGCTTGTGGCCCTGTTCAGCACAACTTTGGCATCCTGCACCTGATCAATCAGTCCGAGGAAGGCGCAATTGATGAAGACAAGGCTTCACGGCCAGCAACTCCAGAAATGCAGACAGCCAAGTGCTCTGACCCACAGACCTCGGGCGAGTAAGCTTCTCTTTAGTTGGGTCAATGAATCTACTCAGTTTTTTGGCACTTTTCTCCTCTCATCTGCTAGCTTTTTTCTCCTTTTCGGATATGCTTAATGTAACGCTGAGGCCTACCTCAACCCATGTTTGTTTTTTTCTGGGACACAAGGTTATCACCTGCTCTCGTGACTAGTCGGAAATTTCTTATGGTTGGCTTCCTCTGCTTGGCATCTCTTGCAAGCAAGAAGTATTTTTGTAATGATTTCACTCTCTCTGCTGACCTGAGCAAACTTCTCTCTCACAGGCACAAAGGTCTTTCTCTGATCAATAGTCTTTTTGCTGAGGGTCAGGAAACAAACCCTCTGAGGCGTAGACCTCATTGTAAATATTTTTACCTCTTATTTTAATAGAATTAGCACTTATTCAGAAAAAAAATATTTCTCAACTAATAATCTCAATTAATAATTTACTAGTCAAAACCAGTATCAATAATATGCAATCCAATTTACAATTATGTGTAATATTCAAAGCAAGACTTAATAACGTGCAATCCATTGTACAATTATGTATAACATTGTTATGAATTGATATTTTGTTATTTTGCTTATTTTGCCAAGATTGATTAAGTGGCATTACATTTTTGTGTGGTTTGTAATATTAATTTTATTAATATTTTATTATTTACAAATTTCAAAATTAGGAGATTTATAATTTGAGTAATCTTGTTGGATAGATGAAAAATTGAGTAATTTGAAAGCTAACAACCAAAAGTATCATATGAATAGAGCATTCATGCATGTAAAAGAGTCACATGGATTGAATTTGTGTTGAAGAATTACATAGATTAGTTATTGTCATATTTATGGTTTCCGTGTGAGTATTTGTTTATAAATGTGTATTTATAATGTTTAATATTTTCCTAACACATAATGGATTATTGAAGATAAATTTTAGATTTGTTAGTTTATATACATTTAGTAAATTAGGAACTACATAAGACTAGAAATATGTATTTATATTTTTGAACACTTTAAATGACTAGTTTGATTTTAACCATTTTAATCATGTTATTTTTGTTTCTTCAATTTAGACAATCCTTTAGTTTACAAACTCTTATGAACTAGTTACTTGTATACATATCTAAAATTTCACTCAAGTCAACCAAGTTTGTCTTATTGTCCATTGTTATTCATTTCAAATTGGTCCTTCAAATTTATTCTTAAAAAACACAAAAACCACATAAACAAAACTCCGCCTCCGCCTCCCCTCCTTGCGCAGGGCCACCCTCCGCCCGCGTAGGGCCCACCCCCGCCCTCCCGCCTCCCCTCGCGCCGCGCGGGCATAACCCTGGGCCACCCGCCCCGCCCAACCGGCGGCGGGTCCGTTTACAATCTCCTTCCATACCAAATATCTTTGTAATATTTTAGATCAGATTTAAAGTTTTCGAGCTTGATGATGCCATTAATTTGATGGCTGAAATCCATCTCGCCAAATACCCGGTAAACTTTTAGATCAGATATTAAGTTGTTTTTGAGCTTGAGGATGCTTTTAAATTGATCCATCTCGCACTTGTTATGATCTGCGTAATGTTATGTTGGATCAGCTTTAAATTAGATTATACGAAGTTATAATTTGATTCTTATACTTGTTACAATAATTTTTAATATAAAGTGTTTTGGAATAATTAT
>APFE030045792.1:89257-118767 GCA_000404065.3 Pinus taeda | reverse complement strand
TTTATGTCCATTGTTAAAAAATGTTGTTTTTTAGAAACAATTATTTCATGTCGATTGAAAAATTAATTAAGGATGTATAAATATGTAGATTATCTAAAATTCAAACTATCGACTTTCTAATTTAAAAACGCAAAACAATAAAAACCCCCTAAAAAAAAAAATTAAGATAGAGAACAAGAAAATATGAATAAGATGACGACTTCAAAAACTATCAAATTTAGAAAATAATTTTTCACATTTCACACACTAGAAAATTAAAAGTCAAAAAATAGGTCTTTTAAAAAAAAGGTGTGATGCAGAATACTCACTTTTTAAAATCAGCATGAAAATCACTACCATTCTAAAACTTGATTTCATCCTTGAAAATGAAAAAAATTAAAGTTCCAAAAACCATGTTCTAAAAAAAACATGTGTATTCAGCATCACCACTTTTGAAAATCGGGTCATTTTTTTGCTATCTCTACGAAACGGGTAACAGTATCAGTTCCCGTTTCAAAGTTTACATTGTTGCTACCTCAAGTAGGCAAGAGGGATCTCTTGCTGAAACAATACATGCCTATGAAACCGACTCACGAGAAAATTATTCATGTTGGTCTGAGTCTCAGCTAGGATTAGATTCATAACATTTCCTATCTAGAAATATACATCTAACCTCTAACAACAAGAAAAACCTTTCCTATGCATGACACATGTTAGCATCATAACTAATGTGTTGTCCTTGATGGAAACCTACTTGATGCATTGGTGAGCACTAGTATTCCAGCAATAATGTTGCAACTCCTGGGCTGCCTATTTTACTCTTATCAACCCGGTAGTTCGTAACAAACTTGGAAGCATTGGTGTTGTATGCACAAGTACTAGTTCTTACTGCAGGTTGTCACTTGGTCAACTGACGCAAGATCACTAGGAGCTCAAGCCAACTTCTATGGATTCCAAAAGAAGTTCTATAAGTGATGAAAGGAGAGAAAGATTACTCTACAGATGCTACTCTAACTGTAGAAAGGAGAATGACTAAAATGTAAAGCAAACCTAGTAAACCCTACTTAACCAACTAATCCTACTTTTGCAGAAAGCACTATGAAAACCATGAAATGAATGCCATTACCTACTCGAGGAAGTAAACAACATCTAACTGAGCTATTTCTGGAAGTAAATAAGCAAAAAACAACTTTTTGGATTTTTATGTATTTTTATGTGAATTTGACATGCATGTAATTTATTGTGTGTGAATGTGGCAGCAAATAGGTGGTGTTGGAGGGTGGTTTTGTGACTTGAGATGATGTAGGATGGTGTGGATGGATCATAAAAGGTCTCAGGTGGCCTTCTGGAGGCTTTTCCCACACTCGGCCTTCAAAAGAAAGCCTATAGCAAAATCTATAGGTTGACATAGGAAATCTATAGGAGAAAAATAGGGAACTATAAGAGGCCTATAGGAGGAGGCCAAGAGAAGTTTTCATTGTTTTGAGGGTGAGAGAGGGTGAAAAATATGGATGAAGGTTGGAATGAGGTGTTAGGGCACCTAGGGTCTACCAAGAATCACCAAGAGAGAGAGACGATTGGGTTTGCTTAAGGAGAGAGGAAGAAGTTCTATGGAAAATGCAGGAAACTAAGGCAGAATTAAGGTGAGACTTGGGTGATCTGTAAGGCACGGATCAAGTGGACGATGGGATGGATGATAAGCTGGACTACTACAAGAATAGATCTACTGCAAGGGAACTGACAGTCAACTAATAATATCAATCAAGTAATGAAATAAGTGCTTCTAGAAAAACAGAGTTTTGCATCAAAGTAGTCCAAACTATGATCTATGAAAGGAAATACTGAGAAGTGCTGCAAGAAAGGAAAGCATGAAATAATACTACTGCAAATAAAGAAGTGAGCATGATGAAGAAGATCTGAAACAAAATAGAACTAGACTATTAACCTACTAAAAAGTTGCAAACACTAGAAGTCCTATGAATGAGGAAAATCTGTGTTTTTGGGGCAGCAACAGGGTATTCTCCTCAAATCATGGTCCCAAAGGGAGGAACAGAGGCCAAGGAACTATTTCTAGCCTTTCGAATTTTCTTTTTATCACTACTTAACAAGCTATGGAGAGCACAAATGGAAGCAAACTACTGAATCATCAAAAGTAACCTATTCGTAACCATAAAACAAATACATCTAATAACAACCTAATCTACAAACTGAAAAAAACATACAAATACAAGTAAAGAGGATCTTGGCTACTTGGATTGGGCCCTAACCCAAGAGCTTCAGCCCTCTGAGGTAAATTAGTGTTAACTCAACAAGGATTCCATCTTTATTTCCAACACAGTAGCAAGATTACATGAAACTGTCACAAAATAATAAGCTCGAAGTTGAGCAGAGTTTACATAAGAAAAAATCCCACAAAAATCCAACCCTAGTGAGGCCCTAGGCCTCTCTACTTATACAAATGAAGATACCAATGACTTCCTTAAAATCAGAGAGGATTGGCTCCCAAAACTTGAGATAATCATCGGTCATCCTCCACTTGCTCGGCTGCCTTCTAGTGCATGATTTGGCTGCTTGTACTCCAAGCTGAATGAAGTGGAATTAGAGGTGAGGAGTAATAAATGAGGGGGATTCCCTCCTATAAGTCATCTCTTTTGTCCACTTCAAGTTATTTCTGCAATTTGTCCACTAGATCCTTGACTTTGAATTCAAAATTCATCAATAATCTACATTAAACACATGTTAGACCACATGGCATCATAACTAACTCAACTCACTCCATAAGCATAAATATAATTGGAAAATCATATAATAAGCTAAGAGAATGGTTGGTTTGACTAGGTTAGGAGGTAAAATAAGCCCATATAATTACCCATTTATCAGGCTCATCATCACCCCCCTACTGAAGGTGTTGCTCATCCTCTGAGCAACTCAGTCCATCTCCTCATCCTTTATGGCCCTGGTGGCCTCCCTAGCATCCCCAGTTTCTAATGTGGTCTCCTCTTCCTTGTCATAGAATCCTGCCTTCATTTCTATCTCTTCCTACTGCTCCTCCTCTTCTTCTTCTCTTCTGCCTTCTAGCATGCCTAACAACAGTGGGGGACTCAATTTGAGGCCAATCTAGTTGACCTTCAGCCTCTGCATGGAGCACTTCTACATTGGCACTCTTCTTAATGCCTCCTGCATCCTCATGGGTGAATGATATTCCCTGATCTACAGAATGTATGGTAAGGGGTTCCATCTCCTCATGCATGCATGCACAAAGTCATCCCCAAGTAGCCTTTGCATATCCTCAAAGTGTGAAATGGCTTGTGCCTGATCACTTATATATCTAGGGGCAATCTGAGGATTATTGGCAAGTAGGTTGTGTGTGCTGATGAGTGCCATGGGATCTGATGGCTCAGCTCTTATCATTAATGGCTCATTCTGCTCTTTTATCATCAATCTTCTTATTTCTACTGCCCTCAACTCTTCATGGTTCATCCATGAGGCCATGGCCATTAGTTGCAAGTCCCCTAGCCTAGCATTGGGGTCCCACACATTCATGTCTTCGAGGGCCATGTTATGTAGGTATAATTCTATGATCTTTGCCTTATCCTCTGATGTGCTTTGGTCACACAAATCCATAAACTTCCTGTAATCTTGGAAAGATATTGTGCCTCTTTGTGCCAAAATCTTTATCTGAAATTGTAACCATTGGTCCTTGAGATATAGGCCATAGGATTTTGCTAGTGTTCTACATTGCAATGCCTCCATGGATAAGCTGGCCATGCATGCCAGCTGGGTCTCTTTCTCTTGTAGCTACCCCCTTAGCAATTCATTTTTAGTTTCAAGGTGGCTTCTTGTATTTGCTTCCCTATGTCTGATAACACTCAACTCTCTGCCCATATCTCTGAGTTTGTTTTCCATATGGCCAATATCCTTAAATCCTTTGGATTTTACTATTTGCATCCATCTATGTGTTCTTATTCTCTCTTTCTCTAATTTAAAGAATAGTGGAATTGCAATTTTTTGTGGAACTATCCTTCCTCCCTCAAGTAGATTGTAGTAGGAGGCAAGGCTAGGCTGGGGATTAGGTTCTTGTAGCTCTGTTTCTTCCTCCTTTACCCTTCCATCCATTCCTCAAGCTTTTGGGTATGTTGTAGTTTTGACAGTGTCTCCTATAGAACTATCTGAGCCTCCTGTAGGATTGTTTTTGGGTCTTGTAGTTCTACCTTTTCTTTCCATGTGGGGGATCTAGGAGTCCCCCTTTCATATGTGATAGGTGTTGTGGAAGGGGATTCTTTTCCTTGGGTAAAGGGTGAATCTTCAATTGTAATTGGCACTTTTGAAGAGCGCCGAGGTTTACCTATTTTGATTCTTGTGCTCTTCCTAGCCCTGAAATACATGGAGGCCTACCTTTTCCTATTTTTCTTTGGCTCGATTAGTGTACTGAGGGCAGTGATGACAACTATTGCCTACCTTTCCAGAGTCTCAGGGGACCCTTCTCCTTGTTTTGCCTTTTCTGCCTCTTTTTCTCCACCTCCTATCTCTTTTTTTGTCTCTATTTCTTTAGCTTTCTCCTCCTCTATCTTAGTTTCTTCCTCCTTCCTTCCTTGTTCTGCTAAGTCACCAGTGGCTTCACCTTCTCCCCCTTGCTGCTTTTCCTCCTCACTGCCAGTAGGACTAATGGCATAGGTTAGGGCCTTTATGTCATCCTCTCTTGTCATGTTTTGGAAGACTTCCCATGCTATAGGGAGTGTAAATGTATGGAGGGCTTCTTCCACTAGGATTATGATTAACCCATGGTGAGCTAGGTGCTCTGATTTCCCTGCTTGAACTTTAGTGCTGGAGTCAATGAGGGACTGCAACAGGAAGTAGGGGATGCTGAGCTTCTGAGGGGCTGGAGTGTCCATGCCATACCTTAATTCATGAATGATTCTAAAGTGATAACCATAGACAATGATGTACCTCCCCTCACAAGAAATGTATTTTATTATTTGGTAGCTAACCTCATCCCAAGGATATGGTATGTTATCCCTTCTAATGCCATTTTTATCCTCTACAAGGGTTTCATTGTTTTGGAAAAAGTTTTTCTTGGAAGCCTGGCCAATTGGTTTCTCATCCTTACTCCAAGGCAGCCCAAGAGGAAGAGTAGTGACCCTACTGATAAATTCAGGGGTTATCTCCATGGAAAGACCTCTAAAGGTGACAGTGGCATGAGTTCTTGTGTGGGGTACCAAAGAGAGAGAAAACTCTTGGGCAATCTCCTCATCAAACCCTCGTAATTTCTCAAAGAAATTCATCCAATTTGCCTTTGTGAAGATGTCCACTACTTGTGGATGTGCATGGAGCCTGGTGGAGATGGTGGGCTCCTTTCTTATAAATCCTCCTGTCATTTTGTTTATACTCTTTTTGGAAACCAAATGTGTAGATGGAGACAATAATTTTTTAGAAAAACAAAGAAACTGAGGAGACTGTTTTTTTTTTTTTTAGATAAGCATAAATATTTTATGTATTTCATCCTCCTAAAAGCTTTATTTCCTCCTCAAATTGAAACCATTGCTTGCATATATTGATATTCAGTAGGAGCATTCATGGAACCTACCTCTTCAAACCAAAAATCATGCTAAAACCCATGTTTTCTCCCTTCAAAACAACTCACTACCCCTCCTGTAGAAGCCTGCTATCCCTCCCGTAGAATTCCTATAAGTGCTCCTGTAGAACCTGTAAGTGATCCTGTAGAAAAAGCAAAAAGTAGGAACATGGGAGAGATCGATGGAGGATGATGGTGAGGAGGCTATGGAGGCACAAGGAGACTACCGTAGCTGAGTTACAAGGAGAGAATGAAGGAAAAGGTGGTGAGAGTGCTCGGGGAGGAGTACTTATTACCCTTTATGGATATTTCCAGTGATGGGGGGTGGGCTGGAAAAGTATACGTTGGACATATTCGGACCGTTGGTCCACACCTACCTTGTCATCATGGCCCCTCCTTGTAATCATTCGTCATGATTGCATCAGAGTTCACACTTCCTCCACTACCTATCCTTGACATCTTTCTTGAGCGTGTGGGTGACATCTCGGATGAGTGGACTCAACTAGATGAAGGTGGACAAGTTAACTGGCCACCTTTCCCTCATTCAACCTCAACCATTTCATTGCTTATGCATGACCTCTAATTACACAGATGCAAATAGAGGAGCAGGTTAGTTACTTACCTATGATCCAAATGTATTTGTTGTGAGGTGTTGTGGCTCTCTCTCTGCTGCATGCCTTGATTTCTTTTGATGCATGTTTTATGCTTGTTGATGTGTGGTTGTGTCTTGTGTAGGTTCTTCTCTGGTTGGGTCTGAGCTCAAGGTGCCTTCTCAACCTTCATGTGTGCATTCTCCTGCTGTTGGTGCTAGGTTTGATGGGATCAGTTGCTACAGGAATTCCTTCAGGAGCTCTTGTCGCTATTTCTCCTCTTGAAACTTTAGCTTATTTATGTGCTTGGAGCTTTAAGGAGGATTCCATATATGTATATAGAGATGGAGAGGCAATAGGCAGGCTTCAGGTGAGGTGGATGGTGCTGCTTCCTCTCTTATTTTTTGTTTTTTGTTTTTTTTTCTTTTCCTCAAAAACATTTTTTTTGTGTTTTTATTGGACAGGAAGAAGAATGATGCTTGGGTTATGATGTAGGCTTGGAAATGATGGCAAGGAGGTTTGAAGACTATAGGAGGGTTTATAGGTTCTTTATGAAACTTCCCTGTCCCTCAAACTACCTTTTAAATCCATTTCTGGCTGTATGTAATTCCTACAGGAGCCTCCTGTAGAAAACATAGTTTTTGAAAAAGAAGCATAGTGGGGTGAAAGAAATGCCAAAAACAATGGAGAAAAGTGTGGGAAGGTAGGATAGGTACTGGTGGGGATGTCAAGGTTCCCTTGACACCTTCTTCTGCTTCCTGTAGTCCTCCTGCAACCTACAATGCAAATGAAAATTCACTGTCTTTTTCTCCCTTTTTTTGTTTTTTGAAACAACTAGGGCACCTCAGGGAGGTTTTCACCTAGGGATCTTATTTTTCTCTTTTTTTAACATCATTGGGCTACCTCAGAAGAGGTTTTCAACCCAATGATGGGATTCAAGTGCCTCATGGAAGTTTTCACTTGAGTCCTTATTTTTTATTTCTCTTTTTCTTTTTCTTCAGTGAGTGGGTGACGTGGAGGCTAAGATATGCTCCACTACCATCATTGTCTTATTCAGATCTTCAATGAACTCTAGCTTGGAGAGGGTTTTCTTGTAGAATCAACCAGTGTCCATTGACAAGAATGGGGATGGCTTCATCATCAATGGTTATGATCAGAACTGAACCATTGTCATTGAATTTCTCCACAGTGTAGGGTCTCAGCCATCTTGTCCTCAGCTTGCCCTTGAAATCTTTGTATCTTGAATCATAGAGTAGTGCCCAATCTCCCTCTTGGAATTGCTTCTCCTTGATATTTTTGTCATGCCATATCTTTCTCTAAAGTTGAACTACCTCTATATGGAGAAGGGCCTACAATCTATGTTCATCCAATCCATTGAGCTGAAGTAATCTTTCTTTCTGTGCATGGCTGAGGTATAGGTCTAGCTGGGCTACCATCCTTAGGGTATTCAATTCAAATTCTATTGACAACAAAGCCTTCTTTCCATAGACCAGCTCATAGGGTGTGAACCCTGTGGTGGTCTTCCATGTTGTGTTGTAGGCCCAAGTGGCCTTAACTAATTTGTCCGCCCAGTGTTTTCTGCTGTTACGCACTACCTTGGTCAGGATCCCTTCCAATGCTCTGTTAGTGACCTCCACCTGCCCATTGGCTTGTGGATGGTAAGGGGTCGAAGTCCTGTGCTTGATTCTATGATGTGTGAGAAGGTCTTCAATCAAATTGGAAGTGAATTGACTAACTTGATCTGTGGCCAACTCTCTTGGATACACGAACTTGTAGAGTATGTTCTCTCAAAAACTCAGCTACTTTTTCCTCTATCGTTGTTTTGATTGCTTTTGACTTTGCCCACTTTCTTAGGTAATCGATGCACACAATGATGTATTGTTTTTGAAGGAGGGCTAATAGGACCCACGAAGTCCATGCCCCACTTCTTAAATGGCTCAAAGGTCACCTGAGGTTGCGTGGGCATCTCATCCTTTGGAGTAGGTTTCCTCATCCTATGACACTGATCACACTCACTGGTATATCTCCTCACATCCTAATGAAGAGTGGGCTAGTAGTAACCTGCTTGCAATATCTTGAAGGTAGTTCTTTTTGCTGCAAAATGACCTCCACAAGGCCCATCATGACAGTTCAAGAGGATGTCAAAGACTTCCTCCTCCCTGACACATCTTCTTAAGATCTGATTTTGTCCAAGTTTGAAGAGATTTCCCCTAATCCAGGTGAAAGGGGTGCTTTTCCTTACTATCTTTCTCTTCTCTTTTGAGGACAGGTGTGGTGGGAACTGTGTCGAAACCAAGTAGTTTGCTATATTAGCAAACCATGGGGAGAGTACGGAGGTAGAAAAAAGGTGTTCATCTAGCATTTGGTCATCCACCATTCCTTCTTCACTTGCAGGAAAATTTATTCTAGACAAAAAGTCAGCAACAATATTTTCTTTACCAAGCTTATCAATAATGGTCAAATGAAACTGCTGCAACAAAAGCAACCCTCTAATAATGCCAGCATTTACATCTGGTTTGTTCATTAAATATCTAATTAAAACATGATTAGTGTGCACAAAAGTTTGATAGCCTGTGATATAATGTCTGAATTTTTTTAAGGAATGCACGATAGTTAGGAGTTCCTTCTTAGTCACTGTATAGTTTAACTCTGTGTTTGACTAGTTTTTGCTTATAAAGTATATGGCATAAGGTAATTTTTCATCAATTTGTCCTAAGGCTACTCCTATTGCTTTGTTCGAGGCATCTATTTGAATGTGGAAAGCTAGGGCCCAATTTGGGCCTCTCAGAATTGGGATAGTCACGAGCTTGCTCTTCAAGGTATCTAGGGCTTCTTGACAGTTTTCTAACCATATGAACTCGACATCTTTGCCTAAGAGGCCAAATGAAGGAGAGGCTAGCTTGCTGAAATCTTTAATGAATCTCCTATAATACCCAGCTAAGCCTAGGAAACTTCTAACATCTCTCACATTTTGAGGAGGTGGGACCCTTTGGATGATGGCAATTTTGTTGCAGTCCACCTACAATCCTTGCCGAGATATTGCATGACCTAGCACAGTCCCTTCAGTCATCAAGAATTCACATTTTTTCGGACCGAGGGACAGGTTCATCTCAATACACTTATCCAAAACTTTTCCTAAGTTAGACAAAGCTTTCTGAAATTCAGAGCCATACAAGTTAAAATCATCCATGTATATTTCTACTACATCATGAACTAGTTCAGAAAATATACTCAATGCCGCTCTTTGGAAAGTGGTTGAAGCATTGAAAAAACCAAAAGGAAGGACCCGATATGCAAAGATACCCCAAGGACAAGTGAAAGTGGTCTTATCTTGGTCTTCCGGGCTGATTTGAATTTGATTGTACCCACTAAAACCATCTAGGAAAGAGAAAAACTTTTTCCCTGCCAGATCGTCTAACACTTGATCTGTGAAAGGTAAAGGAAAATAGTCCTTTTTAGTGGCTTTGTTCAATTCCCAATAGTCAACACAGATTCTCCACTTACTATTTTTCTTTGGCACTAGCACCAAAGGAGAGACCCATTCACTGTTAGAGATGGGATAGATGAATCCTGCATCAAGAAATTTCTGCAGTTCTTCCTTAACAATATCTTTAAGTGCTAGATTCACACTCCTTTGAGGCTACCTGACTGGCTTGTAATCCTCCTTGATGTATATATGATGAGTACATACTAAAGGGTGCACTCCCTTCATCTCCTTATAATTCCAGGTGAAGGCATCTAGGTGTTTTCTCAGTAGGCTACACAGTTCCTTCTCCTAGGAAGTGGATAGGGATGGATTGATTTTCAATGTTCTTTCTGGGTCAAACTCTATATTCTTAACATGGAGAGGAGTGGAGTCGGCTGCACAGAGATCAGTTGAGGGGTTGTTTGGGTTTCTCTTACTATGTCCTCTAATGGTGATACACTGGGAGGTGGACTCTAAATCAAATTTTCAATCATATCATCCTCATCTTGCGGTTCTCCCCCCATGGCAATTTCTAATGCACAAAGTGGTGCAAAATAGACTTCATCCTCATCTTCCTCCTCCAACCAGAGAGGTAGATCATGTTCTAGCAAGGGTTTGGCAAGAGGACATAGGATTAACTGTTTGGACATGTGCCTCTACTTTATGGTCATGTTCCTAGCTCGACAGCTGATGTAGGCATCGCCAGTAGCCAACCAGGGTCTTCCAAGAATGAGAGGATACCCAGTGAGCTTTACCTTTGGCTGGAGAACTAAGAAATTGGTAGGGTACTCCCAAGAATCAATGGAAACCATCACATCTTCCACAATCCCCTCAGGGGTCACGGTGGAGCAGTCTACTAGCTGTAGCATAGTTGTGGTCTTCCTCAAGGAGCCCTAGAGGTTGAGTTTGAGCATTGTGTCCTTTGTCATCACATTAATGGTAGCTCCTAGATCAATCAAGGTGTGTTGGATCATGGTGCCATTGATGTGGACATCAACTACTAGGCTTCCAAGGTCCAGATATTTTGGACAGATTACCTGCCCTAACATTAGGTTGGACAGTTGCCCTATGACATTGATGGTGGGGTCATCTCTCTTGTGCCTTACTGGATTCGTAAAGAACTTCTCTTTGTTCTAATAAGAACTTCGGTGTAAATCACATGTAGAAAGACCTTTGTTGACGCGTTTCGAACCAACTAGTGTGGTTCATCGTCAGGACAAGTTGAAGAAACAGATCTAGATTTGCGTGATAAATAGTCTGAGAAGAGCCTCCAACAGCTATCCAATGGCTAATTTTGACTTAGGGACCAGAGTCAAAAAGTCAAAATTAGCCATTGGATAGCTGTTGGAGGCTCTGCTCAAACTATTTATCACGCAAAGCTGGATCTGTTTGTCAACTTGTCCTAACGATGAACCACACTGGTTGGTTTGAAACACATCAACAAAGGTCTTTCTACGTGTGATTTACGCCGAAGTTCTTATTACAACTATTATGGATCACAGAAGCCTCAATTCAATAACTTCTCTTTGATTAACCTATTATAGATAGGTACATCTTTTATGGCTTGGAGAAGTGGTAGCTTCACACATAAATGTTTCAATTCTCCTAGGAGTTCAGTTTCTTCTAGGGTAGGCTGGACTGTCACGAATAGTCTCTCAAGAAAGGGTGGAATTGATTTAGGTTCACTTTCCTCTTTATCTTCCTCAACCTCCCTAGGTGGAGGCTGGCTATCTGGGAGAACTTTCCCAGATCATAAGTTAATTTCCTGAATCTCCACAGCCTAAGTTGGGCATAATGGTTCCCCACTATACACTTATTGATCCTGTCTATTGTTCGGGTCCGAATTTGGCTAGGTAGGCATTTGGGGTTGCTTTGGTGGAGCAGGAGGAAACAGTTGTGGTTGGGCAAGTGCTAGAGGAAAAAGAGTGGTAAGAGAGTTGTATTGGGGCCTCCACCCCTAATGAGGTGCATTCCACTAAGGTTGTGGCGGAGCATAGGATTGAAATGAATGGATGGATGGTTGGGTATGATATTGAGATGTGAAGGACCAAGGAGGAGGCGTGGACCATGAAGGATGAGAAGGAGGGCCCCAAGAAGGTATGGAGGTGCTTTGGTTGGGGTTTTAGTATGCTTGAGATGTCCCTTGCATCCCCTGCTGCTATGGTCTAGGTCCTTGCAGCCTCCTTTGGTTTATGTAATAGAGTTGTTCAGTGACTCCCTCGGCCCCTTAATATACAACTTTAAGTCCGGGTAAAGAAGGGCACTTATCTCTAGAATGATTTTCTTCACAAACTAAACAAACCTCTATAGAGTTCAATGGGCATTCATTCCTAGGATGTCTCCTGGTGCATCTAGGGCAAAAAATGGCCAAAGCCCTCTCTGCTTCCTCTTGTTTCCTTTTGATATGCAAGGTATCCATTTGCATGGAAAGAGTCTGCAGCATCTCACTCTTGAAGTCTTCCAGCATGTTTCCAATTTCTCCTTTAATGGATGAGTTAGAGGAAGAGGTACTAGCTATGGTTGACTCCCCCTACCTTTCTTTCTGGCTGCTCTAGAATGGTTTCTAAATACAGTCTTTATGTCCTCATAGGACAGTTGGTAGATGTCTCCCCTGGCTAGTAGATGGAAGGTGTCTAAAATATCTTCCCGAATTCCCCTGAGTAGGACCAGCTTCAAAGACTCAGGGTCAAGTGTACACCTGCCCATTTTGTAATTGAGCTGGAACCTCTCTTCATAGTCTTCCAAGGACTCATCACTTCCTATAGTCATTCGGAAAATTTCTTCTTTAGTGTCTTTTGACCTACAATAGTCTCGATACTTGTTGTTAAAGGCTTGTTGCATCTGAGCTCAAGTTGTGATATTATTGCTAGGTAATCCCATGAACCAGCGTAGTGCTGCATCCTTGAGAGTAGAAGGGAACAGTTTCAACTTTTGCTCATCTTTTGCATAGTCATAGGTTCGAAAGATAATAGAGAACTCAAACAAAAAGGTGTCAGGATCTTCTGTAGTCAGACCATGGAAATGAGGTAGGGTAGAAGGGCTTATATTCTTCATTTTGGTGTCCCCATTGGTCTCCCGAATGGGAAAGGTACCCTCTATTCTCTCTCCATTCCCCCTAGCATTTATGTGTTTAGCCATTGGCTCCAAAGGAATGTTTTCTTCTTCTTCTTCCCCTATAGGTTCTTCAAATATGTCTTGTTTTTCACCTAAGGGTTCTTCTTGATCACAGTCGCCAAAGAAGAGAGAACGCTGGATGTTTGCAGCAGTGGGGGTGTTGGGCAAAATATTTCCTGAGTTATCTCTATTCCTACGAGGCATGAAAGGAAATCTTTTTTGGTTGGTTTTTGTTTCTTTTTCCCCACACTGATAGTACCTGTAGAAACTGAAATTGATTGAACAAAACAAATTGCAACTAACTGAATGAACTTGCTGAAATGAAATTTGCAAAATTGAAGAGGAAAGCAAGGAAATGTAGAACTTGAAAGAAGAGAAATGACTATTCTACTTTTGCTGAAATAAACTATTAGCAAAATATTGCAATAGAAAATAGAAAAAAGCAGTAATCACAGAATACTTTGACGCGTCCCCAGCAACAGTGCCAAAAAGTGGTGAGCACCAGTATTGCAGCAATAATGCTGCAACTCCTAGGCTGCCTACTTTACTCTTATCAACCCGGTAGTTCATAACAAACTTGGAAGCATCAGTGCTATATGCACAAATACTAGTTCTTACTGCAAGTTGTCACTTGGTCAACGGGCACAATATCACTATGAGCTCAGGCCAACTTCTTTGGATTCCAGAAGAAGCTCTACATGTGATGAAAGGAGAGAAATATTACTCTACAGATGCTACTCTAACTGCAAAAAGGAGAAAGATTGAAATGTAAAGAAAACCTAGTAAACCCTACTTAACCAACTAATCCTACTTTTGCAGAAAGCATTATGAAAACCATGAAAGGAATGCCATTACCTACTCAAGGAAGTAAAAAACATCTAACTGAGATATTTCTGGAAGTAAATAAGCAAAAAACATCTTTTTGGAATTTTATGTATTTTTATGTGAATTTGACATGCATGTAATTTATTGTGTGTGAATGTGGTAGCGAATAGGTGGCGTTGGAGGGTGGTTTTGGGACTCGAGAGGATGTAGGATGGTGTGGATGGGTCCTAGAAGGTCTCAGGTGGCCTTCTTGAGGCTTTTCTCACGCTTGGCCTTCAAAAGAAAGCCTATAGGAAAATCTACAGGAGGACAAGAAATCTACAAGAGAAAAAGAGGGAACTATAGGAGGCCTACAAGAGGAGGCCGAGATTAGTTTTCACTATTTTGAGGGTGTGAGAGAGGGTGGAAAAGGTGGATGAAGGTTGGAATGAGGTGTTAGGGCACCTAGGGTCTACCAGTAATCACTAGGAGAGAGAAATATGATTGGGTTTGTTCAAGGCAAGAGGAAGAAGTTCTATGGAAAATGCAGGAAACTAAGGCAGAATTAAGGTGAGACTTGGGCGACCTGTAGGGCATGGATTAGGTTGAGGATAGGATGGATGATAAGTTGGCCTGCTGCAATAAGAGATCTGTTGTAAAGGAATTGACAACCAACTAATAAGATCAAGCAAATAATGAAATAATTGCATCTATAAAAACAAAGTTTTGCATCAAAGTAGTCCAAACTATTTTCTATGAAAGGAAATGCTGAGAAGTGCTGCAAGAAAGGAAAGCATGAAAGAAGACTACTTCAAATAAAGAAGTGAGCATGATGAAGAAGATTTGAAACAAAATAGAACTAGACTATTAACCTACTAAAAATTTACAAACACTAGAAGTCCTATGAATGAGGAAAATCTGTGTTTTTGGGGCAGCAAGAGGGTCTTTGCCTCAAATCATGGTCCCAAAGCGAGGAAGAGAAGCCAAGGCACTGTTTCTAGCCTTTTGAATATTCTTTTATCACTACTTAACTTTCTATAGAGAGCACAAATGGAAGAAAACTACTAAATCATCAAAAGCAACATATTCTTAACCATAAAAGAAATACATCTAACAGCAACCTAATCTACAAACTGAAATAAACATAAAAATACAAGTAAAGAGGATCTTGGCTACTTGGATTGGGCCCTAACCCAAGAGCTTCAGCCCTATGAGGTAACTCAATGCTAACTCAAAAAGGATTCCATCTTTATTTCCAACACAATAGCAAGATTACATGAAATTGTCACAAAATAATAAGCTCGAAGTTTAGTAGAGTTACATAAGAAAAAATCCAACAAAAATCCAACCCTAGTGAGGCCCTAGGCCTCCCTACTTACGCAAATCAATCTAACAATAGCTTCCTTAAAATTAGGGAGGCTTTGCTCCCAAAAATCGAGATAATCATTGGTCATCCACCACTTGCTCGGCTTCCTTCTAGTGCATGATTTGGCTACTTGTACTCTATGCTGAATGAAGGGGAATTCAAAGTGAGGAGTAATAAATGAGGGGGATTCCCTCCTATAAGTCATCTCCTTTGTCCACTTCGAGTTATTGCTACCATTTGTCCATTGGATCCTTGACTTTGACCTCAAAATTTATCAATAATCTGCATTAAACACATGTTAGACCACATGGCATCATAACTAACTCAACTCACTCCATAAGCATAAATATAATCAGAAAATCATATAATAAGATAAGAGAATGGTTGATTTGACTAGGTTAGGAGGTAAAATGAGCCCATATAATTACCCATTTATAAGGCTCATCATGCATATGTGAACAAGATATGTCTACATGTGATAGAAAAGGAATATTAGTTCATAGAAAGAGTTGAAGTTTGAAGATGTATACGTAGGTTCATGAAACAAAGTCATGTACATAGTTAGGTTTGGTGAAGAACAATCAAGTATACACAGGTTTTATGAAGAAAAGCCACATACACAAGCAGGTATGGAGAAGAAAAGGCGCATACATATTCCGCACCATGATATTCCAAATACCAAGGGTCTTTACCATGGTATTGAGCCTAGCAACAAATATTTGATCCTGCCCAAGAATACCATTGGCACTAGTATGGTTTTGACCTGTGGTATTGTCTAAGGGCTAAGCCATATAAGGATATGAAGATAAAATTGTTTGTGGTGTGCAAGTGATGAATATTTTATGAATAGTTAGATCCGAAGTAAGTGAGCATGTAATGGGCTATTAATGAAACTAAGTATGAACCCGGAATATGATGATGGATCAGATCTAATAGATCTGAAATGGCTGTGTATTGAATAATATTCTTATGGGTTGATTTGATCTGGGATGATAATATCTTGACATGTGATTATTATGTCTATGCCGAGGTCTAGGTATGTCTGAAGTTTTGTTGTGCAGTAAAGGTTTATGTCAATATTTGCATATCTGTACGCATGTTTGATAACCTGAAAGATGCATACACATGCAGGTTTAACATTGGTAAGTCACATATCTATACATGGGTTTCATTCCTGAAAAGAGCGTATACATGCACAAATTATTTGTGGAAAAAGTGTATATAAGCTAGGGATTTTATGAAAAAGATGTATGATCAAGATAATCAATCTTGTTGTGTTTTTGTTGTATTTCAATAAAGTCTTACTTGATAGTTTAAATTTAACAATGATGTTTGAAGTTGAATTGATTGATTAAATAATTGATGATCATGCTAGCTATATGTGATTAAAGACCTGTGATTATTCTGTGATAATTTCATAATGATTCAGTGTTTCAAGGTTTAACTCAGTGTGTGCCTCAGAATAGCAGTGACTCAATTTTAGGTTTTAGTGTTTTGAGATATTTATGTGTGTATGTATGTGGATATGCTAAAGAAAAGCAGTGTATATATTCTAATATTATATTGATCAATGTTTGCAATGACAGAATCTAGTTTATGTGATAAACAATATGTGGATTGGTATTATGGGGAATGGGTTTACAATGGTATAACTACTTTGGTTGTTTGAGATTGATTTGGGTCTCAGTTGTACAGTGTGATTCGTTAATGAAAAAGGTATTATAGACTATGTGTGAATTTTATTATGTTACTTAGTGCAACGGATCAAAAATATTGTGAATAAAAAAACACATAAACAGCTTGAAAACACATTCAAACACATCAACACAGCCAAAATTAATAAAGGAGTTCACTAGACTTTATATCTATGTCTCCTCATCCTTTCTCTTCCAGTGCTAACCTCTTTATTTTTTCTTCAAATTGTTGTTACAGGTATGAGCTCGAAAATAGAGTCTCAAATAAGAAAATGGACATCACCACTACGTTTAGCTCAATATTTCGAGTCAAATGAGTATAAACTCGACCATATTTGGCCAATGTGACCTCCAGACCCCCTGGAATTGTACAAAACCACCTTCTAGCTGCATAAAACCACCTTGGACTACGCGCTGGTGGTAGGGTGGGTTCGGCACCTGCAATGGTTTATTAAAAAATTGGTGGCTTGGTTAACCAAGTCCCACCCTTTGGCCTCTTGGTTCTCTTTCGGTGATATGGTATTAATACACCATATGTAGTTGCAATCTGCGGTGAATGTGGGATAATGTGATAACATAAAATCAAAGGACTGGCGGTCATGGGGTTGACCCCAACCGTCCGGCCTTTTTTCGATGACCTTATTTGACACAACATAAATACAATTTTATCATATCTTTTACCAAGTCCCGTCTGATGCAACGACTATCGCGTCACGTGTTTGCCAATGATCTTGGCCAATCTCCACCGTCAATCAATCCTGTGTGATCCAACAGCTATCACTTCATCCACTCGCTAACTAGCCTAGATGATCTCCACCATTAATGTGACCCGTCCAATCGAACAACTATCACACAATCTCACACAGATTCTTGCACGACTAATATCAGATCTAGAGCGTGCGAGAAAAGTGGTTTTCTCGTGCTACATGTCGCCCACTAAGGTTAATTGCGTGAAATTGAGGAATACCATTTACAGCCTTTAGGGTGTGCGAGATACCACTTACCACTTTCCGAATACTACCCACGTGCTCAATGCGGAACTTAATCTGATCTCTTCATTTCTTAACTTTATTTTGCACAACTTTGATGTTTTGTATCAGATGGATCTAGTGTGAAAGTTTATGAAACACATTCCACGATAGTGCAGGGGGTTGGAACTCCCTTCTAGTGGGTGCTGGAAAATGAGAGATGGTCGTAGCCTTCTACAGGTGGGTGACTGCATGCTGGTATGAGTCTACGCTAATACAAGATTGTAAGAAGTTTTTCTTAATAATAAAAGAAGACAGGGACAGCAACAACAGTAGTTTTTTTTCTACATTAGGTTTCCACCTAAAATTTTGGCATTCATGTGTGTTTCTTATGTGTAATGTTTTATTTTGTTCTTACTGCACATGGTTACTATTTTATTAATGCTTAATTAGGTACGGATACATTGGTTCAAGTTAAAGAGATGTTGAATTAACTGAAAAGTAAGTATATTGGATATACGCTATTTGTTTGCATGATAGTTGCATACATATGTGGGTTTCTTTCAGTAAATTCGCGTCGATAAGTATAAGTAAGAAAAGAAAATTTTAAGTGTTTTAAATATTGATTCACCCCCCGCCCCCCCGTCCTTAGTATTTTTCCCAACAATTAGAATTAGAGCAGGTCCTTTGGAAGAAGCTTGATCGCTTGAAGAAAGATTCATCAAGATGAGCAATCAAGAGGCGAAAACATATGTTAGGCCACCATTGTTCAACGAAACCAATCTAGTTTTCTGAAAGGTAAGAAAAATATCTTATTTTTAGTCACTTGGAGAAAATGTATGGGGAATCATTGAAGGAGGCTATCAATATCCATCCTCTATTGCCATAGATGAAGCAAAAAAGAAGAAATATGAGACCAATGCAAAAGATGTCAATTCTCTGTTAGGAATATTGACTGAATCAAAATTTGTCAAAGTCATGTAGTTGAATACAACAAAGGCTATATGGGACAAGATCATCCAAAGCTATGAAGGTGACACCAAGGTAAAAAGTGTCGAACTTCAAACTTGTATAATTCAATATGAAACTCTAAGAATGCACAATGATGAAAATATTGCAAGTTTCTTTCTTAGGGTAGATGAGATCATGAATTCTATGAGAAATCTTGGTGAAAAAACAAAAGAATCATCACTGGCTGAAAAAATACTAAGCTCACTAACTACCAAATTCGATTTAAAAGTTTTCGCCATAGAAGAAATGCAGGACTTGAATAATATTACTATTGAACAACTTCATGTGATTCTAACAGCCTATAAAATGAGAAAATTGGGTCCCAAAGATATCAGAGAAGTTTCAATCAAAGCTACTACAAAAGGAAAAGAAAAGAATGAATCAGGTTATGTATAAGAAGAAGAGAGACAAAATTTGTAAAGAAACTCCAAATGGGTATTGGAAGATAATTGATCTATATGACCTAGGTGCATTTTGACTGATGTGGAGGTGTTATAACATCATTTTTTTACAATAACCATAATCATTTTTCCCCGAAAGTGTGTCAATCTATCGAAGCCCCAAATTGGTGTAAGAACTAGACTGCACTTGGTAAACCACCATTTGGAGAGTCCACTTCACCTTGATTCAATCTTTGAAAATATATGTAATATGTGTAAGCAATAGGCCATATGGTGTCTTCAATAAGAAATTTATGCATAATTTATTTTTGGTGCAGGAAACTTTAAGAGTGCATGAACAAGGCCATCTATTGGTGCACTTAGCAATCAAATGTTAATGCATGTATATCTTTGGATGGATTTTGATGTACCTTCTTGAGAACCTAAAACAACACGAGAACCACCATTAATAACAAATTTTATGTGATTCTTATCAATACAAAGGGAATATATTAAATAATGAACGATTACTTAGTCATGCTCCAAGTTTAAGATACTAGCCTGATAATTGTGCAAAATGATAGTAATAACAATCAAAAACATGAGTAAGCATAGGGCGAAAATGTGAATTAAATACGACAATTTTGGGGCTTGACAGGTATATTCCAATTTAATGAATAAATTTTCTTATTATTTTATACTTTATCAAAAAAAAATTCAACATTTTTATAATCATAGTAAAAGATTCACCAAGACTTTACCAATTTTTACAATTCAATAAAATGTTCATGAAAAAGTTACAAAATTTTATAATTTAGTGATATATATATATATATGAGAGTGAACCCCCTAATATAATGGAAAATAATTAATTAATTAATTAATTAATAATTAATAAAATAACCTTAAATTTTCCATTATATCATGGGGATTCACTCATGTGTGTGTTGTTCTTATAAATATTCCTAATTTGAATGATTACAAGTCCATCTTCTAACTTATTAATTAAACGTTACAAGTAGGGGTTAATTTTTCTGTCTCAATGTGCAATCTTCAAATTTCTTTTGAATTGCTCCCATTTTCATCTTTTATACTTTTTTTCTTTTACAATATTTATTTTTTGGTATTTTGTCTTAATTTTCATTCTTAATCCCTTTCAATCTTAATCTCATACTTGCAAAACATAAATTGTGTTTGTTTAAGTTCATATAAAAAAATCACTATCCACTGGAATATCTTCTAGTTCTTTAGGAAACCTTTTTTCACACATCGTTCAATCATGATTCTTCATTCGCAAACACTTTTACTCCATTATATTAGCATCAATCATCACCATGGGTTTTCTTTGGCTTACCCATAACCATTGTTGAGGTTTTCTTTGAATTATCCTCAACCAATACATCCCTTCAAGTTTTGTGGATCACCCTCAACCATCACATCCTCAAGTGGTTTCAGTGTACCATAAACCACCAAGTGGTTTTAGGTAATCACAAACTATACATCAAGTGATTTCAATTGATCACTAACCTTCATCCATCATGGAAAGTGCTTTTTTGGTTTATCATGAACCATTCAACATTCAAATTATAGATGCATTCTTGCCTCATCATGGCCTACAACAATATTTGACACAAGTACATATGATTTCAAATTTTCAAGGTCATTTTCATTTTTTCATCAACATTTTTTGTCAAGAGGACCATTAAAACCTATAAAGGATGTTATTTTTCATGGATTCATTGCTTTTTGTCATAATTTTTTAACACATAATACTATTTATTCTTACCTTTCTTCTCCATTATTCCTTCCTTCATTACATTTCTTTCTTCTTACTTTGTTGCATCAAACTCTCTTCCTTTTTAGTTTCTTCTATTCCACAAGTCCATCCCTTTTCTTCTTTTGTTCTATTGCAGGATTTTGTCTTCTTATTTTTTCTTCTTTAATCTTATTTTGTTCACGTCCAAGATTTTGCATTTTTCTTTCATTGTCCTCTTGAATCCTTCATCTTGTTTTGCTTTATTCATATTTTTTTTTCAATTTCCTTCTTCATTCATGTAGTGTGCATTTTCTTTTGTCATCTTACTTTCATTACATCATCTTTGTCAAATTATACTTCTTCTTTATTTATACAAGAAATCTTAATTTGCCTAAAGTAGAATGCATAACAAAAAATAAAAAAAATCTTGTTCTAGTGAAACAATGTGCAACATATCTTATGACAATAGATTGCTAAAACTAATTGATGCACCAATTTCATGATTTAGCTTTGATTCGTACTTTAAATATTTTCATCAAACAACACTCATGAAATTATGATAATAAATTTAAACTTGGGGTGTTTTGTAACACAAATAATGTACCCTTATTCATTTTGTTTCAATGAAATATATCCAATTTCACATCAATGAACTTACTCTTCATGACAACGAAATGTTAGGTCCCTATAATACTAGTGATTCCCCCATTACTATTGTCATTGGAGCCCTTATTATTATTATTATGCCCCTATTGTCCCCATATTGTTATTATTGTGCCCCATAGAAAGCCCATTATTGTTATTTTTGTGCCCTTATATTATTATTGGTATGTCGGCTTTGATTATATTGTGACCCCTTAGACTCCTATATATAGAAAGGAAGTCTTTTCATTTGAATCCTCCATGAATTTTTCATTTGTCTGATGTAAAGGAGGTCTCTCCCTTGAAGAGGCTAATTTTGAAGTCGTTGATCTATCTTTTCTATCTTTTTGTGAGATGGTTTCATAACATTTGGTATTAGAGCTTTGGATTCTAGGGTTCCGCTTCTCTAGAACAGGTCATCATGAAAATTTCGCTATAACTTTGTTTCTTCGGCATTTCAGAAGCTAAAAAAAACCCATTTGAGCCAAAATCTCGATTATCCTTTGGTCTGAATTTTAGATCTTTTATCACTATATGTCCGGAGATATGATTTGAGGAAGTTAGGGTTTGTGTAGGCTCTCGAATTACATCCCAAACAGGTGACCTTGGGAAAATCATCATAATTTCCTCTTTGAGTATCGGATTGAAATTTCATATGAAATTATAGAAAGAGAATGGCCTGTAGGTTTCTTTGCAACATTTTTAGGTTCCAAGGTTTAAACCGTGACACATGAAACTTCATACAAGTTTGCTCTACTGAAAAAGTGTATAATCAGGGAATCTTGGGAGATTGGGCATAACTCTTTCTTGGAGAATCCAATTTATATAAGATTGGTGGCATTGGAAAGAAGACTCGGAGGGATACCATAGTTTGCAATTTCAGACCTTGGAGATCCAAAATTTTAGAGATACATTAGATTCAATATCGAGCTCCTACAAAGTGATAAAAGCTGTGTAGTTTTTTTTTTTTAATTTTACATAAGTTTGGTTTGAAAAATTAGTTTGAAGGAATTCAAAGGGCATAGTGAAGAATAATTATCATTAATTGATGCCCCGAAGAAGGAAAATGGAAACACCTAGTAAGAAACCTAAAAGGTCTAGCATGCCTTGTGAAGAAGAGGAAGAAATGCAATATGATATATCAAAATTATGTGACCAAGTGCAACAAATTTCACTCCCACAAAAAGTAACAGAAGCTAAGATGGATGGTTTAAAGAAAGGCATGGAAGATAAGATGGATGGTTTAAATAAAGGCACGGAAGCTAAGATGGATGGTATGAAAGACAACATTGAAGATTGGTACTATGGCATACAAACTGGAGCTTCCTACAGCTTCCCAAGTGCACCTAGTTTTCCATGTTTCATGCTTAAAGAAGGTTAAAGGTAACAAGCTCCCAGTTCAAACAATATTTCTAGCACTTGATGAGGAAGGAAAATTCATATTGGAACCTGAAGTAGTCACATGAACAAGAACTCGATAGCTATGAAATGGGTCAATTTCGGAGTATCTCATCAAGTGGAAGAACACACCCACTGAATATTCCACATGGGAGGATGAGAATTTTATACAAAAGCATCTAGAACTACTCAAGCATTGAGGACAAAAATATTTTGAAGGAAAGGGCAATGTTAGGTCCCTATAATACTAGTTATTCCCCCATTACTATTGTCATTGTAGCCATTAGTTTTATTATTGTGCCCCTATTGTCCCCATATTGTTATTATTGTGCCCCACAGAAGCCCACTATTGTTATTGTTGTTCCTTTATATTATTATTGTTATGTCATATTTGATTATATTGTGACCCCTTAGACTCCTATATATAGAAAGGAGGTTTTTTCATTTGAATCATCCAATAATTGTTCATTCGTGTAATGTAAAGGAGGTTTCCCCCTCAAAGAGGCTGATTTTGAAGTCATTGATCTATCTTTTTCTATCTTTTCATGACCTAGTTTAATAACACGAGATTTTATTTAACTTCAACTTAGACTCTACACCTAATTATAATTTTCAGATTTAACTCAAAGTTCATGGCTCCTTACCTCAAACACTCTTAGACAATAGCTTCACATGGATTTAATTTTTAACCTAAAATAATATTCTCTTTAGGTTCCAATCTTAAGACTCATACATGACTTTATTAACTTTGAAACGAAGTTAGATACACCACCACCATAAGACTTGAATACATTTCCATTACATAACATGATAAAATTATAAATTTTATGTGTTAAAAGGATCTCCACCATTACACTACAACAAAACCTTGTGATTATCATCCTTTTTTGCTTCATTTTTTGTATCTAGAGCCCATTTTTGGTGCTATTTGTGTCCATTTATCAAATATGGCACAAAACTTGATGCAAAGTTTGCACCAAGTCTTACATCAAGTTTAGCACAAGGTATTGTAATAGGTTTTGCACCAAATTTTACACCAAGTTTTACACCAGGTTTTATGCCAAGTTTTGTGTCATCCTTTGCACCATGTTTTGCATCAAGTTTGGAACCTAATTTTGTTTGACCAACTCTTTCATCCTCTCTTGCATCAAATTTTTGTGCCTACACTTGCATCAACTTTTGCATCATCTCTTGCTTCCTCTTTTGCATCATTTTTTAAATCATTTTTTGCATATTTTTTGCATTCCCTTCGTGCCAAGTTTTGCATCGAGGTTTGTGTCTAGTTTTGCATCTACTTTTGTTGCATTGGATTTTACATCTTGTTTTGCATCCATATATACATCCTCTTTTTCATCTATTATTGTGTCCATTATTGCATCCATTTTTCTTGTGCCATAATTTGCACCTAGTTTGACACCTCCCTTTGCACCTTTTTTGTTTCTAAATTCGCATCCACATATACATCTATGTTTTCATTGACTTTTACATCTATTTTTGCATTCCTTTTTATACCCACTTTTGCGTCAAGATTTGCATCAGGTTTTGTGTCTCATATTGCATCTACTTTTGCATCAACTTTTGCATCATATTTTACATCCATTGTTATAGCCATGTTTATGCCCACTTTTACATCCCTTTTTGCATCTTATTTTGCATCTTCATTTGCTTCCTTTTTGGATCTATCATTACATCCACTTTTGTTGTGACACAATTTGTTCCACGTTTTGTACTGACTGTTGTACCCACGTTTGTTTCTAATTTTGCATCCATCTTCGAATCCTCTTTTGCATAAAATATTGCATCTATTTTTGCATCCACTTTTGTGTTGGGTTTTGTGTCTCATTTTGTATCTTCTTATGCATGTACTTCCGTTGCATCTATATTTTTCATCCAATTTTGTTTCTCTTGTTGCACCCTTGTTTGCATCCACTTTTACACCCCTTATAACATCTTGTCTTGCATCTAAGTTTACATCTTTTTTTCTTGTGTGTCTATTATTACATCCACTTTTTTTGTGCTATTATTTGTGCCATTTCTTATGCCTATCATTGCAACCCACATTTTCTTCCACTATTGCATCCACATTTGTATCCTCTTTTGTGTCCAAGTTTGCATCAAATATTGTTTATGTTTTTTGCATCCCATTTTGAATCTACTTTTACATCCACTTTTGATTCATCCAATTTTGCAACTAATTTTGTGTCCTCTATTGCACCCATGTTTGGCCCATGTTTACATCCCTTTTTGCATTCAATCTTACCTCCTTTTTGCATTTAAGTTGTGTCTTCTTTTTTTTACATTCATTGTTGTATCCAAATTTGTTTCACCACAATTCATGCTAAGTTTTATGCCTACTATTGTTCCCATGTTTTCTTCCAATTTTTCATCCCTTTCCAACACACATCATATTTTTATCATTGATGATATTTCTGATGACATTGAAAATTATGAACAACTGATGACAATGTCAATAATTATGATGATGATAATAATGAAGATGATGACGATGACATGAATTGCATTGCTATGATAATGATGATAAACACAATGGGGGTTACAATGGCAATGATGATGACGATGCTAATGACCTTGGCAATTCTTCCCAATTTTTAAATTTTTTCATGGTCATAATTATAATAATTATCTTTGGCGTCACCTTCCAAGTTATCATCATCTGATCATCATTATCATTATTTTCATCTTTGTCGTCATCAACAACAATAATGACATGAATGATGATTATGATGTTCATGATGAAGATGACAAAAATTATGATAAAAATTATATTAGTTATGATGATGTGGATGATGACAATTATAATGACTATGATAATGGTAGTGATGATGATGATCATTGATCATCTCTAAAAAATAAAGTTGTTATTTCTATTGCATATATCATGTGTCCTAACAACCCTTTATGATACCTATAATTACGAACAATTGACGACAATAACTATAATCCTGATGATGATGATGAAGACATGAATAGGGATTATGACTGTTACAGATCCATTTGGGCACATCACTCCCATCATTAAGATCAAGACTATTGGGGCTCATCAAACCCTAATTCAGTTGCTACATGCCCTACACAATTCAACACTTTGAATTCCTCCTTCCCTAAGAGTTTCTTGGCCTGAATCCCTCCAAAAATGTCTCCTTAAGGGACCAATGCAGCCATGGTCAGGGGTAAGTGTGCTTCAGTGTAGGTAGGCTCATGTCAGGGTGCTTTGAAGAGCACTTAGGCCCACTTTGACCTGCATTGGGCGAGATTGAGTGAAATCAACATAGGGTTCTAGGCATATTCTTATCTTTTAGATCCATCTAAAAGATTCCCACACTTATCATCTCCTATGAGTTTGAAATTGGATAGGGAATGAGTTAAGTAACATCCTATCCTATCATCCCTTCCTCCATGGAAGCTAACTCTAAGTTTGGAAGGCAATTCAATACCCTCATTTATGACCAAACTACCATCATTTTCCTATAAATTGAGCACTCATCTAAGTGATCAGGGGGTTGGACTTTGAGAATTTATAAGGAGACATGGTTGGTGTGAGGTTTGATATTGTAAGAAAGTATTGTTATGATGTCGAAGTGTTGTGCTTTTTATGTGATGTTGGTTAGAACCCAAGCTGGAAGAGTGACAATGGATTGGACTTCATGGCTGTTATTATTTATTCTACTTAATAAAGTTGCTTACACATTTTCCCATATTCTTGTGTTTATGTGTGATGATTATATGTGTAAATGATTTTGATTCCATTTGCTTATAGTAGATATATCTGTTGCTTTGATTGGTTTTTGTCCTCTGTTTATGATTGCAGGTACTTGTCGAGTGGATTAAGTTCGAGATGGAGTGATGAGAGCCAAACAAAGGAGACAAAGGGAAAGAAAAAGATAAAAAGTAGGTCCCTTGTCTTATTTATCTTCTATAGAAAAAGATTAAGCGCATTAAATCTGTTGTTCTAGGTGTAGCTACCCACCTAAGGAAATTGTGTTTATTCGTAGATGCAAAATTCCACATAACAAATTGGTGACTCTACTAGGGAATGATCATTGTTCCATGTAGTTTACCTTCATCCTAGTACAACCTAGTAGACTTTACTTGCTTCCATTGATCTTGTTTTAGCCTTTTTGAAGTGTTTTTTGGTTAAAAAATGTGCTTGAAAACCCCTAGGATAGCTTCTCTAGCACCAGCGTAGGCTTGGTTAGGACACAGAGTGCTGCATAGCACCTTTGGCTTGAGGACAGTGCTCTAAAGTGCATTGTCTCCCATTAAGGGCTGCATTGGTCCTCCTTAGGTAAGAAATCCCACCTTTGACTTTATTTTTCCCAAATTTCCTTTGTTTTTGCTTGCTGAAAGATCAATGATTGTTGTGTCTCTGAAATCAATTTGTGTTTCCTTTTCTAGCCATACTTTGGCCTTGATTGGTTAGTGTTTCTTAAATGATTTATTTATCACTATCAATTCATTTTCAAATTTAGTTTAAGGTCGATTAATCTTTGCTCAAAAGAAAGTGTCGTAAAAGTATTCATTTATTTCGGAAAGGAACTGTCGTAAAGTCTTCGTTCTTGCAAAAAAATTGATTGATTGTATGTGCATTAATTTCCTTGTGCTCATCTCAACATTAAAGGGACTGAAAAGAAAAACTTAAATTTTTCATATTGTAGTTTGTGAATGCTTGGTAGTAATAGCTAGGGAAATTGCATTAGGTGTGCTCTTTTCTCTTTGTCAAAGATCTAATTGCTCTATCCCTTCCTAGCTACGGTTTTCATTGTTAATTGAATGAAAGAATGTTTATCATATTAGTTTCATTCTAGGAATTTCAAATACATCACGTGGTGAACCTTGAAAGGCAAATTCTTAATCAATTTCAACTTAAAATTAACATCAATTAACCTATTGGAGCATTGTCACCTAACGCAAAACATTTAGAGGTTCTAGGCTAGAGACATGTTCCAACGTTGTAAAATGTAGTAGTTGTCACTAACTTGTCTGCGATACATTCCGAGTGTGATACCTCTTTCCATGTATGTTAGTATATCATAGCTCATCCACATACCTTTGGGTATATAGCGCAGTGTTATAGTACGAAAAGTATAAAGGAATGCTCTCACTATGCAGTTTCACATTAGACAGCGCTAACATGGATTGGGCCTCCATGTACTTTCAAGTATATATGGGAGGACTACATTAGGTTGATATCCATCCTTAGGTAACTGAGCTGGTTGCCTTGTACACTGTGATACACCGAACACAACATTCAGGGAGATTACCTGCACGTATGTTAAGTCCTTGGTTTACTGAGGTAGTATATTGCAGTTCACAGTTGCTTGGTAATCCTTTTGCCTAGATTATCCCTCTTTTGTTTTGTTTTGTTATTTTTATTAAAATAAAATCAACTGACTGTGGATAACATCCTCCACGGTCACTCCTTAGTTGATCTTAGGTTGAGACATATGGCAACAACTTCAGAGTCCACCAATCAAGGAATTCCTTTTGATGGGAATCCTAGTCCTTTTCCTCCTTTCAAAAATATTAGTGCTCCTTGTATGGCTACATTATTCCTTCCGGGACTTACCATCAAATTTTCAGTATGGTTGTTCCCAACTTCCTTGGCCCCACAACTGAATATTCCTACAACTAAAGAAAATCAACATCCAGTTGATCCTAAAGTTGACCCTTTGCCTTCTTCCTCAGTTGTTTCTTCCTCCCCTTCTTCCTCTTCACCTAGTAAAAGTATTGGTACCAGTAACTAGGTGGATAAGAAGAAGAAGAAGAAGAAGCAAATTCAGCAGGGGGAAACCAAGCAACCATTACTTCAAATGCAACTTCTAATGATAAATCATCTGATAAGCCTAACAAACTTCGATATCCTTGCAAACTTTGTACATGAGACCATCTTCTTCAAAATTTTCCTGATATTCCTCAGATCTTAGAAGAATGGTCTTCTCGTTCACATCATCCTGTGTCATCAACTTTTGGAGATCATGCTGGTGACACACCATTAACTAGCAGTAGTAAAGTTCACGGAAAGAAGGGTAAAGTTAAGTTTCATTGTAGGTTATGCGAAGGGAATCACCCCATTCACATTTGTCCCTATATAGATGAAGCCAAAAAAGTGTTGGATAATCGTCCTACTTCTCTGCAGTGACTTCCATCTGGTTACAGGAGACTCTCCCTTAATCCTTCACTAGTTGATGAATTGACTGACCCAAATCAACCGTCGGTCAAACCCACTCTCTCTGAATGTGAATCCCATGAGTCTATACCTAACCCATCACAGGTCGAGGAAACAGTTGACTCGATTTCTGTTATATACCTAGAGGGGATAATATGGGGTACCAAGGGAGGTACCCAACATAATAATGTAATAATGGGATGGGCCATAGTAATAAATAAGGTGGTTAACCCATATCATGTAGGGGACCACAAGTAGTTAGTAATAAGGTAATGGGCCCATGGTATTAGTTGATGGTATGAGGGAACCATGGTAATGATCCATGGTATTGTATGTATGAGGCCTATATAGAGGCTAGAGACTCCAAGTCAAGAATGAATAGTCAAGAATTATTGTATGTACAAGCATATGGCTTGTGGAGTGTTCTCCTTCCTTAAGGAGTGAATGTATGGTGTTGCCCTACCTTAAGGGTTTGATCAATAAAGTGAATCATTTCTATCTATATTCAGATCTTGTTATTTATTGGGTTATTTCTGTTATCATAATATATTTTTGGGTTAGATCTATAACAAGTGGTATCAGA
>APFE030045792.1:56451-67795 GCA_000404065.3 Pinus taeda | reverse complement strand
CTACGTAGGTTAGTCGTGGAAAGAATATAACACAACCCAACACGCACACACCATATATAAGAGTGTATATTACCATGCATCTAACTACCAAAGTATATTAATCCTTTCTAAGGTTCATCTTTGTAACACACCCAGTAATCTTTATATTTTCCTAACGGTACAAAATATCCAAACAAACCTCCTAGGTGACATTAAGGAAGTGAGGTTATCGATATTCCTCTTATTTTAACCATCTCAAAACTAGTTTTAAGGTCACCATTGTCTTCTTCTCATTGGAAAATTTCTAATGATATAAATTTCATCTCATTTCAAACTCTAGGCACAAAGTTGTGCCTTTCAGAAAATTCATTGTTTATGTCATGTCAACATATCAACCAACACATGACACTATTTTTCTCATGTCTCTCCACCATATAGCGCCATAACTAAAATACAAACACGTCGGCTTCTAGTCATATCCGGATCAAGGTGATTTACCCATGACCATTTCCAATTTATTCTAGATTCCCAGATGTTTGACTCTTTCAAACTCTTAGATATATAATTATTTCGGACTCCTAGAGCTTGGAAAGATGCTCTAGTCAACATTTCAAACACCCAAATTTATAGATTCCTAGATATATGAAACATCCATGATCTAGATGTTTTAATAAATATAATTAAACAAAAATCCAAATTTTTAGATTTCTGACTCTTAGACATATAGAACATCCACTATCTAAAAAAATTCAAAAATCCCAATTAAAAAAGATGACATATTCTAAACACCAAAATCCATATCTCCACATCATTATCCCCATTCTATGTCATCTTTCTTGATCAAAGGAATCTGGTAAACTGATTGACCAATGGAAATAGGAATATTTACAGAAGTAAATCTGAAAAGCTGAGCAGCACGAAATTGGAAAACAAGAATTTTATAAAGCTTATCAACTTCTATCTCTGGCAGTGTCCAATTAGGCTGAGGTTCAAATTCTTGTACCAACACTTTCTCATCATAAAGGATTTCATCATTATGAGATCTATTCAAAATTTTATTGACAAAAGACCATCTATTATTATGAGCATCTTTCTGTTATCAGGTTTCTGAAGAGAAAACTCATCCATATGACCAACCATTGAAATTAAGTATGAGTAAGCACCTGAATGGAGGAGAAACAAAAATATTTGTGCACCAGGAAAGCAAACACGATAGTCCTTCACCTTCACAGCTCTCTACCAGCGCCTTACCACCAACTTAGACTCATGGACAGTAGCTCAGACAAATACAACTCAATGGAAAAACCAGACAATATCAAATAGCTTGGACAAAGAACCAGATGGCTCTGATACCAATTCTTAATAATGAGTTAATCACTCCATGATGCAAGAAGATCAAGAATAAATCTTGCAAATGCAGAGCAGGGAGCTATAGAACTCAAAATAAGAAAGAAACTCATATAACAACACATAACACTTGCTTAGAGCAATTCTTCATTAATTTTCGGATGATCTTTACAATGCAAGGCTCAGTAATACATAAGCTTAGAACCGGTTATCCAGCCATAACTTTTACTGGAAACAAAAGGAATCTCCTTTTATCTAGACTATCATGCAAGATATCATATTCTGAATGTAGAAGTACAATAATGAGATGTACATAAAGTAAGAACTGACTAAAGAAATGTACTAAAAATAAAGATTTGGGCAAGTGGGGACAACCACTTGTTATCTCATCCCTTAGAGTCTAGACCATATGGGGACCGAATCGTGACATACAAAAAACAAATCTTATCAACAAAATGGCCAGAATCTAGGACATCGGCTCTTTTACAAAAGTATTTACACAGTGGATATTTTTAACTGGACTAAATCCCACGGAAACCAAAAGCAATTATTCCATATCAAAAGAGGTGATTTGCAAAGATTTCATTAGAGTGATATTTTGCAATCAGTCATTGTTTGCTCCTTCTTCATGATCATGTTGATGATGAGGATCCCTTTCTTGATAATATTATACCAAGCCATTTAACTCAGGAGAAAAAACTTCATTAGGAATATATAGCCATGGGGGATCCTGTTCTCTGAAACAACAATAAAAAGGGAATGAATACATATTTTGGGGTCTGTATTGTTCATCGACAGAAATACTACCTTGGAAACTTACAAAGAGACTAAAAGATTGGTCTCCTTTATTTGCAACTACCATTGTATCCTAATGAACTAATGTAAACTCTATGACATAATCATTCTGAGTAGCTATATGCAATTCCCACATTAGAGTACTAAGAGTACACTTAGTATCATGTTCTAACATCCAATTGACTCTTGGCATATACTTGACCAAAAACATTTTGAACCAAGGAATCCACCAATTGACAACACTATCTATATTTACAACAGAAAATATGACTCTGATAGACCCATGTATTCTGGATTTCTGATGAATGGTAAAGTAGCCATGCCATGTCCAGTCAGTGTTCTGGATGAATGCAAGATACGAAGGCTCTACTTCTATAGTCAAAGTATAATAAACTCTCCAAGGTCTCTCCCTATATGGTAACTCTCTTGTGTATGACCACTTGTTATCTTCATAATCAAACCATTTCTGCAAAACTAGTTCCCTAAGACTTATTGGTAAAGACTCAAACCTTTTTACAAAACAATCCCAACAAAATTGGTAATGACACTGACTACAAACTATTACCTGACTGACTCTTCTAGACTAGACTGAACTTGAAGCTTCATCTTGTCGCAATGGCCTGAACATTTTGATTTCTTTGATTTCTTGTGAACCTTCTCTTGTGAGCATGTCAACAAGGTAATTTTCAGTACCAAATTTATAGACTATATCAAAATCAAAACCATCAAGCCATAATGCCCATCTCAATAGTCTAGTACTTCCTTGCTCAAGTAGTCTTTTGTTCGCTAAAATGCTCTTCATATCTTTCAAATCTGTTCTAACTAAGAATTTGACACATTTTAGGAACAAATGAAACCTTTTTATTCCTCTTTTAACAGCTAATATCTCCTTATGGGAAGAAGGATACTTTCTCAGTATCATCAAATGTTCCTGAGGAATAAGCACATACCAGTTCTTTTCTTCCATGCTTCTGCAATAATACTGCAGCCGAAGTATGATATGAAGCATTTGTCTCAAGAATAAATGGAAGATTAGTATCTGGCAGCTTAAGTTTTGGCAAATCTGTAATTTTGCTTTTAATGTTTCTGACTGCATTGGTCATCTCTTCTGTCCATCCTGCTGCTTGCTTCTTTAATCTTTTCTGGAGGACTTTTGTATCATCCACCTGTTTCTCATAAAACTATCTTATAATTCAAGCAACCAAGAAACCTTTGCAACGTTCTAATATCTGGAATAACGTCAAGAAATTTCAATAAATGGGTTAGAACATGAGGTTGCAGATTTACATGTCCTTGTTCTATATGCAGTCCCAAATAATCTATTCTGACTTTACCAATTTGCAATTTTTCTTATGAATCTGAAAGAACCAAACCATGCTTATAAACTAGTTCATAAAACTTCTCTAAATGCATTTTGTGACTATTTACATATCTACTAAAAACAAGCAAATCATCTATATAAACTATTATGTACTCCTCCCCACCAAAAATGTCTTCCATCCTTTTCTGAAATTTTGATGGAGCATTTTTCAAACCAAAAGGCATTATAGTCCATTGATATTGGCCATGAGCGACTGTAAAAGCAGTTTTGTATCTATCGTTAGGAAGAATGCCTATCTGCCAAAACCCACTTTTTAAATCAATTTTGCTGAAGACATTGGCATTAACAATTTTGGCAAGTAATAGCTCTTTGTTGGGTAAGGATATCGGATTGGAAACAAGGCATCATTCAGAGCTTTATAGTTGATGACGAGCTTCTTCTTACCTCTTTTCTGCTCACTGTGTTTATTCGCATAAAATGCAGGACAAGCCCAAGGGCTTTTACAAAGCTCTATCAGTTTCTGTTCTAATAACTGTGCTATCTCTTGTCGACATAAATCTTGTTATAAGGGGCTCATATGATTAGCACTGGCTTTTTTTGGCTTTGGAACATAATTTTATTTATAGGGAAGGGCCACAAAATACTTTTCGCGAGTCCATAATGCATCAGGTCTAGAGGCAGTGCAATCTTTCTGAAGCTTGTCTGATATTTTTTCCAAAGTTTTGGGACCATGGAGTTCTGCATTCTTGACAATCTTGTAAATCTTGGTCAGATCTTGGAGGTTGTGATAGACCAAATCTTGGTCTGTCGGCTATACTTTTATTTGATAATCACTAGATGAGGGCAAGTAGATTGGACCTTCAGAAGTGCTGAAGGTAACTATGCCTTTAGCAAAAGTGACAGGCAATAGATCATTCAAAAAATCTTGTCCTACAAGAAATTTAGAACCTGTATCAAAACTGTACAATGTAACTTTCACCTGGACATCATTCAAATAAATTGCAAAACCAGGAGCTATGTGATTGATTTCCATCAAATCTTTTGTAATAGCTCTAAACTGTAATTTAGTAGGCTGCTAATAATAGGAAGCAATTGCACCATACTTGCAACAACTACTCATGGCTCCAGAGTCAATTTGAGCATCTAGAGTCTAATATTTTATTTTTGGCAATTTGATTTTTATAGGGATTACCACTCTATCTCCAATTCCCATTACTCTGACTACTTCTACACTGGTACCTTTCTGAGGGAATTCTTTTGAGACATTCTTAAGCAACAAGCCAAATAATTTGGAATTACAATCATCATACTCTGAGATAAGCATTTGGAGTTTGGATGATAATTGAACCATCTCTGATCTAGTATGATGAATTAAAGATTCTAATTGTTCTATATTGTTCTTTAAAGAACTGATTTTGTCCATACCTGAATCTGATGATGAACTTTCTTTTTTCTGGAGAGGCTTGAATAGGGAATCAAACTCTTTTTCTATGAACTCTTTGTTAGAGTCGATCTTGTTAGTCCTTCGTCAGAGATCAAAACTCTTTCTACATTTCACTTTTAGGAGTCCCACTCCATTCAATCAACTGCATTCTGCTAGGGGCATGCCATAATCTGACTAAAAAGGTCTTGTTAGTTAGTTCCCCTCATGTCTGGCACCTGCTGGCTTAGGTCTTTTCATCAATATTCACTAAAATCCATGACAGTCAATGTTCGATCCTTTAATGGACAAGAGTCACTTTCAGTCATTAGGTCTAGGGATTAGTCAATTTGGTCTTCAACCATGTCCAATAAAGCCATGCAGGCTAGAGGGAGGCCCTTACAAAGTTATGATTCAAACGAGTTTCATCGTCATGTTGACAGACTTCGACTATTCTTCAAAACTCTGTTTTGAAGAAAAGTCAAACAGTGTGTCATTTGTGATAATTTTCAAAAAATCACCAGTTGATTTCTTCAGGTGCATTCATGGTTTCCTTGGCCAAATGCCATGTCATCCAACCACTACAAAAGTGCCAAAACATTTCATCATTTGAGCTAAAAATTCAAAGGGAAAAGTGAAATTCAGTGTTGCTTTAAGTCAGTGAAAAGAGCCAAAATGAAACATTAGCAAAGTGGGTTTTGGAGAAGAAAAAATTAAACCCATGACTCCAAATGCCTTTATATACAAGTTTCCACAAGAAGCAAAGTCATTGTGCAAATCAAGGTCATAGAGAAACATAGAAAATTGATTGAGAGTGCAAAGCACGCATTTGGAGTGAGTTGGAGTCATTTTGAGGAGCGTGGCGCACACACAGAGGGGCGCGGCACACATAGAGAGCACAGCGCACACAACGCCACCCCACAGTGTAAAGTTTACATGGGCGTGGCACACACATAGAGCGTGGCGCACTGGGTTTTCTGTGCGGCGCACACCCACAGAGGCCGGAAATTGTGCCAAATTGCATCAAGTCACCTTTGAAACACCTCAAATCGACAGGTGGGCTCTAAATCTTGATGGCTCATGCATGTTTGTGAAGGTTATGGTGGTTCGTGATTATGTATAATTGCAACAAAAACTCATAAAACCTACCATTAGAAAACATCAAAGCCATGGTTGCTAGGGTTGCAAACTTGTGGTATTGATGCCAAGGCTCCTCTTTCACCCCTGATTGTTTCACACCTTTCCATTGTTCCCTTCCCCCCTATCCCATTTTTCTCTATTTTTCCTACCCTAAAAAAATACTAAACCCATATTCCCTATCCCTACACTCATTGGTCAATGTAAACCCCAAAACTCTACCTTATAAAATCCCCAAACCCTCCTACATATCCCTAGACAACATTTCCCCCATAACCCCTATTCCCATCATATTATTCCTCTCCTAACACTCCTTTTTTTCATTGTTCCCCTTGGTGGCAGATATCACAACAACACCTAGTTTCATACCATCATCAAAGGGTAGCCCAAGTATAGTACACACACAACAGTCATGGCATCTGAGCATTCATCAGAGTATGAGATGGAAACCTAGAGTGATTCATCCTCGGAAGAACAGGCTCCCCGGAGACATCACAAAAGTGGCAAACATGTTAGGGATGAGCCAACTACCCTCACAGAATTGCAAGCCTACCCTCTTGCTATGTCATGTTTCTAGCATCTATCATGTTTTGAATTTTTTCAAAGGGTGGCTAATGTTAGAGTTCATCATGAGTTGGCCTGTCTTTTTGTGCTTCACCTACGTGGAGGTCACTCTATCTTGGCTGGGGTCACCTTCACATTGACACCCGAAACTATCTCATTAGCAACCGGTATACCGAATGTTGGAGAATAGTGGCACAAGAAACAAAAGGTGGATAGGCAACATTATGAGCCTTACATTAAGGCCAGTTTCTTGAGGCAGCTCACAAGAGTCTTTCCATTCAGATATTTGAAAGATGAATATGCTCCACTCATGAAGTTGATCATGAAGTACTTCAGCTGTGAGGGGAGGTTCTCTCGTCTATATGCCTATCACATCAGGTTGCTCATGCACTTTACCAGGGTATGGATGATGAACGTCCAATTTTTCATTTGCAATAACATAGAGAGGATGAACACCTTCATGCAGCACAAGACCCCTCAGCAGCAACTTAACAGTGTTTATCACTTTTCTCTTACCCAAATTTTGGTGGATCATTAATTGGGATTGCAGGGCATTACTTGGGATCAATTCATCTTCTGTGACCTCTTCAGCACTTCACAGGTATTATCGAAGGTTGAGCATGAGATAGGTGGTCCTTCTCACCAGTATGAGTGCCATGAGACCACTACTATTCCAGTATTCATCACATATCAGAGAGGCAGTAGGCATTTTTTTTGCAGCAGAAAAGCGAGTGTTATCTCCACCCGGGGCGGAAGGGGCCTCTCTTCTGACATCGACAACACAAGTATAGGACAAGGGCAAGAGGCCCATGCATGACGAGGGGCCATCAGGTGAGCAAGAGGCCGACTTTATCCTCATTCATGATGATGATGCAGATGAGGAGAGTGACAAACTTAGGAGGACCATCCAGGAGCAGAAAACGGAGATCCAAGACTTGTCACTCAATTTGGAGAGGGCCAAATGGACTATCAAGTATTTGGAGAAGAGGAACAAACAGCTTGAGGACTAGCATGAGATCATAGAGCTGCAAAGCATCCGTGAGAATTGCTAAGTTTCCTAGCATAGGAGGATCGATCTCACTTCCTTGGAGCAAGAGATTAACAATGACCGAGAGTCTTGACTTGAGAGCACCAACATCCACCTTGAGAGAATACTAGAGAAGGCTGACAGGGAAAAAACCATACTGAGGCATATGGTTTATCATTATAGGGCACGGAATAGGAGTTCAAAGGCTCGGATAAGGAGTTTGAAGGCAAATTTGAGCAAGGCGACAAAGAGGCAAAAGAGGAAAAAAGAGCAAGATCGGCTTCAAATCTTGGCTAGAACCTCTGTGGCCCAGCATAGCACCTCATAGAGGATCTCCAGCCCAAATTTCAAGAAATTTGGGACAATTTTGGTCACATGGAAAATTTTTGGTCACAACACAGGTTTTTTCTCCCTGTGCGCTGCGCCACTGGCGCGGTGCTTAGGATTGGGAGCTACAAATCACAAATGGCTTTCATTTTTGGATTCAGCATGCAAAATCACGACTACTGGTGCATGGACAAGAAATTTGGGTATGATTTGAGTCTTCAGGAGGTCAAAAACACTCAAAAAATGACCTCGCTGCCCCTATTTTGACACACAAGAAGCAGTCTTGGGAGAATGAAGTTGTGGATGGGAAAATGAGCACCAAATTCAGAAATTCCACTTGGGTTGGAAAGTAGACAGGCTATGCTTTCCAAAAAGAACACTTGGGCACAATTTGGACTCCTACAGGTACCTCAACACAGCCTCCAAAGTGGCACGACACATATAGATTTGGGCGCAGTGCATATAGAGAAAAAGGCCAAATCACTTTCGCTTCGCGACATTTCGATTCGCGAATTTCTCCAAAGCTGGCCCGCTCATCTACACTTCACTTTTTTTGGCACCTAAGTTAAAATTTAAATTATTTTCACTAGAGGATGGCTTCTATCTAAGTGGCAAAGGAAGGCGAGTAGTCATCCAAGCCATTTGTCATTTTTGTAACGCTACACCTGTAACTAATGCTTGGCTTTCCACTTCCACTTTGTAATGATTTGAAAAACTCCCCAACTCTTGGTCATTGTATTTCCTCATGGCATAGTCTATTTATTTTATGCAAACCATTTGCAAAGGGTTGGTTTATTGTAATTTATGGGAGACTATGGGAGAGAAACTCAGTTCTTCATTGTATATTTTGACAGAGGATTAATGAAAGGCAATGGCTCTGTTTCATGAGATTCATGTGGTTGTGAGTGTAGAAAATGTGTCTATTTATGTTTCATATGTATTTCGTTATGTTTTACAGTTCATTTCATCTTCATTTCCAGTGAAATTTTCTAAGTAAGATAAGGTAGAATTCATATTTATTGCTCTGCCTGTGGGAAAGTTTCACGTATGTGTTCTTCTTCTATTGAAAAGGATTCATGTGTTTATGCCCTTTTCACCCTCCTAAAAAATCTTTCCATTCCGCATTACTTCAAATTTAATTGCTAGACTTTCTGCCTATCTTTCCTCACGAAGTAATATGTGCCTTTGTGTTAAATTCTCTACTCATTACTGTTCGTTGGTCCCATACCATCCCTGAAACTTAGTCATTCATGAAAATTGCTTCTTGTATCCATTATTTATTTACTAGCCTAAGATCAATATTTCACTTTAAGTCATCTCTGACCATTTCGTTTAGTTATTCGCTGAGCGTGACTCAAAAAGAGCCCTCTCCTATTCTGGTAGGGCTAGCTACCAGACTGAGCATGATTTGTGGTTACCCTGAATTTTGCCTTCCTTCAGCCTAAGGCAGATTTAGGTGCTAACATAGTGGCGACTCCACTGGGGACGAAATTACTCCCCTTACTTCTTGATAATTCTAAGCTTCCAGATGATAAGTTTAGGATTTGATAGGCTGAGTAAGTTGGTTGTGTCCTTTGATTTTTCTCAATAGCACACTGGCTTCTAGAAGATATACTAGAGCTAATCCTGATCTAGATCCTCCGCACATCTACGAAAATCCCAATTTGATTTCAAGAATTCGTCGTCAAGAGAGCTCTATATCTCCCGTGTTCAAATCCCATTCATGCCTTGACATTTTTGAATATCTTGAAGAGCTAGATTTTGATGAGCAGTTTGAAATATCGTTGTTTGAAACCAAATCCGAAAGGGCGGTTGAATCTACTATCCACAATCCACAGTTTCTTGTAGACTTGGATACGGAAAGGGCTAACTGGTCAATTGATAATTACATTGTAGCACAGCTTCAAACTCCAATTGCTAGCCCCTACAAACTGTGCGCACTCCTCTAACACCGCCAAGGCCAAATCCACCAAGAGTGATGGCTACCCGTTTTGCACCTCTTTTTCTACCTCAAGTTTTAGATGATATGCCCGTAGATTATCAAAGCAAAATCCCATTTTTTGATGGCACTCCTAACAACATCATTGCTCAGCAACATGTGGACAGAATGGCAGATTTCTATGAACTTCATGAGATCGATGCAGAGAATGTGGCAATGAGACTCTTTGTACAGACATTTGCAAGTGAAGTGAGGAAATGGTTCAGAGGTTTGCCAACTGCACGTATCGCTACCTTGGCTGACCTACAAAGACAATTTTTAAACTGTTGGGAAGTGAAAAAGAATCCTCTTCAAATTCTAGCTGAATATGAGCAAATCAAATGAAACGCTAGTGAGTCGGTCCAAGACTATTGCATTAGATTCAATTCAGTTTATAATGAAATTCCCGATCATCTAAGGCCACCTGTGGGGCTAGCCATGGTGAAGTTCCCAAATGGTTTTGATGCTAACATGGCTTATCAATTAAGAGAAAGAGAACTGGCCACAATGGAAGACATGCAGAAGATAGTGGTCAGCATTGAAGCAAATCTGCTGACCAAGAGAGCTAGAGCAAAGGCAGAGAAGAAGGTCACCATAAAAGAAGAATCTTCCTCGGTAGATCAACTACTTCGGAAGGTAGAGCAGATGCTTGAAAGGGTGAAACTTGATAAACCTGAGCCACAAGTTAGAAATCCTAACTTCCATGGCCAGCAACAGCCACAATATAGAATAAGGCAGAGAGGTCAGCGAGCCCAAGAGCAGAGAGCACAACAGCCAGTACAGACACCTTTGCAGCAAAATTTTGTACATGGACCGGAGTCAGATGAGGACAGGAATATAATAGGTGAAGAAAACCACCTCTTTACTCCTGATGATTTTCCTATTTATATCACTGAGGATGAGGAGTATGCAGAAAGTCCAGCTGTACACAAAGATGCAGATTTCATTCTAGCAAACCACACCGTGTTGGAGGAAGAATCATATGTGTACCAAAGAGGCTATATGAATGCTCTGCCCGCCCAGCAGTAGTGATATTCACTTAGAAATAGAGATGTGTCGGTCAAAACAATTCAGAAAAGGAAGGATATTGAGGCATTAATGGATGATTCATCAGTTGCACAAAGGAAAGGAAAGGAGGCGGTTGATCTGAATAGTAGCAAATCACCATCAGCAGAACAATCACATTAGCAAGTTGCATCAAAAGAAAAGGAAAGGAAAGAAATACCAGTCAAAGAAGTAGAAAAGATTCCCGCTTTTAATTTAGAGAATGAGATTTCTAAATTAAAGGTATCCATTCCCTTGACTGAAATAATGAGGAACAACAATTATAGAGGGAAAGTATCTAAAATGTTGAATTTGGACCTAATGTTCGACATGGTGAATGTCGAAGATGATCAACCCGAAGTGATTTTTGGGCCAGCATCGAATGGTGAGTCTCCTGATAGTGAT
>APFE030045792.1:8850-41217 GCA_000404065.3 Pinus taeda | reverse complement strand
AGAAGGCTCTAGAAGTGACCACAAGTAACTTTTTAGAGATGAAACTCGCGCCTTTTTACCTTTACAGGGGTACACACCTGACCTTTAGCTTACAAAGCATACAAGTACGTAGGTACAGTGTGTTTTGAGTGCGTACACGCAGGCAAGGTAGAGAGAACCTGCGTACCCAGAGATAAACATGTTTTAAAGCGACTTTCTCTCTTTTTGAAGTTTGAAATGAAGAGCAAAGGTTTGAGGCTTGACAAGGAGGACAAAATGGCTATTTAACTGTAGATAGCCATGGTGACAAATTTTAGTGTAACAGCAGTCCTATACATCCTAAAATTATTTTCAGAATACACCTTGACATGTGTGCCTCATATACAAAATAGTATTGCTGATGCTCTTGCTAAGGCAGCAAGTAGTTTGAAGATCCCAACGAACTCTAGTAATAAATTTGAAATCCATGTCAAGCATCATCCCACCATCTCGGAAAATCAGACATACTGGCAAGTTTTCCAAGATGATGAGGAGATTGACGATTTTCTACAAAACAAAAGTAAGTTCAAAGAAACCCCAATTTATGTAGAAAATGACGATGGTAAAGGTAATGGTGCAGATGAGGTGCAGGTCAATGAAATGGATGTGTTGCAGCTGAAGAATAATGTTATTCCTAAAGGCTTGATACCTTTAGAAGAACTCTTTGATCAAGATGATGTAGCCTGCAAGCCAACATTGCCGCCAACAGAGAAGGGTATAGAAGAGGTCAATATTGGAGCAACTGCTAATCCTAAATTGGCAAAATTTTCTAAAGCATTGCCACCAAAAATCAAGGACAAATATATCATCTTGATGTCTTCATTTGCAGATGTGTTTGCTTGGGACTACTCTGACTTAAAGACATACGATACCAATATAATTCATCACACTATACCCATTAAGCCCAATCAAAAACCTTTCAGACAGAAGTTGAGAAGGCTAAATCCAAAGTTGCTGCCATCTATTGAAAAGGAGATAAACGGGTTGTACAAATCAGGAATCATTGTTCCCATCAGATTTTCGGGTTGGATCTCTAATTTGGTGCCCATATGAAAGAAGACAGGTGAGATTCGCTTGTGCATTAATTTTAGAAATCTCAATAAATTTTCGTTGAAAGATGATTATCCACTGCCCAAAATGGACCATATACTTCAGCGAGTAGTGGGAGCATCTCATATGTCATTACTTGATGGTTATTCCGCATATAACCAAGTTTCTATCCATGAAGATGACCAAGACAAGATAGCGTTCACCACTCCATGGGGAACCTTTCATTACGCTAAAATGCCTTTCGGTTTGAAGAACGCAGGTGCCACATTTCAGCGTGCAATGGACTTGGCTTTTGCAAATGATAAGGATGTATTTTTGGTTGTGTACCTTGGTGATTTGACGGTGTTTTCCAAATCTGAAGAAGAACACATGTAGCATCTAAAAATTGTCTTCCAAAAGTGCAGAAAATATGGCCTATCACTGAATCCGAAAAAGAGCTTGTTCGCCATGGAGGAAGGCAAACTACTCGGGCACATTATCTCAAAAGATGGCATTCGTATTGACCCAACACACATACAAGCGATTCAACAAATTGATCTACCTTGGAATAAGAAAGAGATTCAATCTTTCAATGATAAAATGAATTTTCTACACCGCTTTGTACCTAATCTTGCTGAGCACCTAAGAGAGATTACAAACATGCTTAAGAAGGATAGCCAAGTGAAATGGATGGAGGAGGCTGTAAAATCTTTTAATTTGGTCAAATTGGCTCTTTCTTCAACTCCAATTCTAGTTATCCCAGACTACACTCAGGATTTCATACTGTTTTCATTTGCTTCAGAGCATACTATGGCAACGGTGTTATTGCAGAAAAGAGGTGATCACGAAAGACCCATTGCATTCTTCAGCAGAGCTATAAGAGATGCAGCCTTAAAATACAACATCATTGAGAAGCAAGCCCTTGCACTTGTGAAAGCATTGAAAGATTTTCGGGTATATATTCTACATTCTCATATTTTGGCCTATGTTCCTATTGTTGCTATCAAAGATGTTTTAGTGCAAACCGATCCGGAAGGAAGACGAGGCAAGTGGATTGCAGCTTTATTGGAATATAATGTGGACATAAAGCCCACAAAGCTGGTTAAAGGACAGGTATTGGCAAAGTTAATGGCCGAATCAAACTTGCATGCCTTGGACATAAATCTGATCATTGCTATGTCCGATGAGAATGAGGAAGGATCGTCAATTCAGGTATCTGAAATGTTTTCTCTTTCTCTGTGGTATTCAGATATCATATATGTACTTAAGAATTTGTCACCACCACCCGGCATGACTAGAAACAAAGCGAGAACACTCAAATTGAAGGCTGCCAAGTTTTGCATTCTAAATTCTGCACTGTATTGGAAATATCCCGGTGGCGTTCTGTTAAATTTCTTGGTGGAAAAGGAAGCAAAGAAGGTCATGGAGGACTGCCACCAAGGAGACTGTGGTGGTCACCACTTTTTGGAAATCAATAGCAAATAAAATTCTGAGAGCGGGGTACTATTGGCCGACATTGTTTGTTGATGTATATAAGATGGTCAAGAGCTGTCATAAGTGTTAGATTTTCGAAGGAAGGAAGAAGTTACAACCTCTACCACTCAAGCCCATTGAAGTGAGTGCCACTTTTCAGCAATGGGGGTTAGATTTCATTGGTGAAATTCATCCCGCTTCTTCCGGTCAACACAGATGGATTCTCATAGTGACATATTATTTCACGAAATGGATCGAGGCAATTCCCACCAGACAAGCTACAGATGCGGTAATCATTTCATTCCTTGAAAATAACATCTTGTCTCGCTTTGGTTGCCTGAATAAGTTAATCACTGATAACGCAGCAACTTTCAAATAAAAAAGGATGGTAGATTTTTGTCATAAATATCATATCATTTTGAGCCACTCAACTACCTATCATCTGCAAGGCAATGGATTGGCGGAGTCTTCGAATAAATCCTTGGTCAACATCATCAAGGAGCTGCTAGAAATAAACAAGAAGAGCTGGCATAAGAGGTTGGTAAATGCACTTTGGGCAGATCAGGGCAGTTAGAAGAAATCCATTGGTATGTCACCTTTTGAGCTTGTTTATGGAGTTGATACAGTGTTTCCTACCTCTCTTGCAGCCCTGGTAGTCAAACTTCTCCAGGAAGTCGGCAGTGAAGAAGATCCCCTGCAGAGAAGGTTGAATCAAATGGTCCACTTGCAACAGACCAGAGAAGAAGTCTTCCAAAACACATCCAAGTTGCAGGAGAAGATTAAGAAAATTTATGACAGAATAGCAAAGGCGGACAAATTTCAGTTGGATGATGTGGTGCTGAAGTGGGATGCAAGGAATGAGGAAAAAGGTAAACATGGTAAGTTCGAGAACCTCTGGAAAGGGCCCTTCAAGATTGCAGCATATCGAGGTCAGAATGCCTTTCTTCTGAAGGAAATGAATGGGGAAGATTGTCCAGGAGAGCTGATCAATGGTCGGCTACTCAAGTGGTACCATTTCTGAGTTATTAATGTTGCTTTCACTGTCATTGTAAATACCATTTTTATTTCAGTTTGGTTTGAGTTTGTCAAGTTAGTCTTCAAGTCATTTGAATGTCAAATTTGAGTCAATTTTTTTTAGTCATTTTAGTTTCATAAATGAGTCAGAGTCCTATGTTGTTTGTTGAAATAATGACTCCATAGCCTAATGGATGAAGGCATTGTCTAGCCCTTCTAGAGATCTGCTATTCTTGGCACCTCCAAGGAGCTACCATCCCCCATTGGAGCCAATGTTAGAGTCGGTCTTGTCAATGCTTCATCAGAGATCAAAACTCTTTCTGCATTTCAATTTTAGGAGTCCCAATCCATTCACTCAACTACATTCCACTAGGGGCATGCCATAATCTGATAGAAAAGGTCTTGTTAGTTAGTTCCCCTCATGTCTGGCACCTGCTGGCTTAGGTCTTTTCATCAGTGTTCACTAAAATCCATGACAGTCAATGTTCAATCCTTTAATGGACAAGAGTCATTTTCAGTCATTAGGTCTAGGGATTAGTCAATTTGCTCTTCAACCATGTCCAATAAATCCATGCAGGACAGAGGGAGGCCCTTACAAAGTTATGATTCAAAATATTTTCATCGTCATGTTGACAAACTTCGACTATTCTTCAAAACTTTGTTTTGAAGAAAAGTCAAACAATGTGTCATTTGTGATAATTTTCAAAAAAGTCACCAGTTCATTTCTTCAGGTGCAGTCATGGTTTCCTTGGCCAAATGCCATGTCATGCGACCCCTATAAAAGTGCCAAAAAATTTCATCATTTGAGCTAAACATTCAAAGGGAAAAGTGAAATTCAGTGTTGCTTTAAGTCAGTGAAAAGAGCCAAAATGAAACAGTAGCAAAGTGGGTTTTGGAGAAGAAAAAATTAAACCCATTACTCCAAATGCCTTTATATACAAGTTTCCACAAGAAGCAAAGTCATTGTGCAAATCAAGGTCATAGAGAAACATAACAAAGTGATTGAGAGTGCAAAGCACATGTTTGGAGTGATTTGGAGTCATTTTGAGGAGCGCGGTGCACACACAGAGGGGCGCGGCGCACATAGAGAGTGTGGCGCACATAGCGCCACCCCATAGTGTAAATTTTACATGGGTGCGGCACACACACAAAGCGTGGCGCACTGGGTTTGCTGCACAGCACACACCCACAGAGGCTTGAAATTGTGCCAAATTGCATCAAGTCACCTTTGAAACCCCTCAAATCGACAGGTAGGCTCTAAATCTTGATGGCTCATGCATGTTTGTGAAGGTTATGGTGGCTCATGATTATGTATAATTGAAACAAAAACTCATAAAACCTACCACTAGAAAACATCAAAGGCATCGTTGCTAGGGTTGCAAACTTGTGGTATTGATGCCAAGGCTCCTCTTTCACCCCTCATTGTTTCAATCCTTTCCATTGTTCCCTTCCCCCCTATCCCATTTTTCTCTATTTTCCCTACCCTAAAACACTACTAAACCCATATTCCCTATCCCTCCACTCATTGGTCAATGTAAACCCCAAAACCCTACCTTATAAAATCCCCAAACCCTCCTACATATCCTTAATAAACATTTCCCCCATAACCCCTATTCCCATCATATTATTCCTCTCCTAACACTCCCTTTTTTCATTGTTCCCCTTAGTGGCAGATATCACAACAACACCTAGTTTCATACCATCATCAAAGGGCAGCCCAAGTATAGTACACACACAATAGTCATGGCATCTGAGCATTCATCGGAGTATGAGATGGAAACCCAGAGTGATTCATCCTCGGAAGAATAGGCTCCCTGGAGACATCACAAAAGTGGCAAACATGTTGGGATGAGCCAACTACCCTCACAGAATTGCAGGCCTGCCCTCTTGCTATGTCATGTTTCCAGCATCTATCATGTTTTGAATTTTGTCAAAGGGTGGCTAATGTTAGAGTTCATCATGAGTTGACCCATCTTTTTGTGCTTCACCTACATGGAGGTCACTCTATCTTGGCCAGGGTCACCTTCACATTGAAACCCGAAACTATCTCATTAGCAACCAGTATACTGAATGTTGGAGAGCAATGGCACAAGAAACAAAAGGTGGATAGGCAACATTATGAGCCTTACATTAAGGCAAGTTGCTTGAGGCAGCTCACAAGAGTCTTTCCATTTAGATACTTGAAATATGAATATGCTCCACTCATGAAGTTGATCATGAAATACTTCAGCTGCGAGGGGAGGTTCTCCCATCTATATGCCTATCACATCAGGTTGCTCATGCACTTTACCAGGGTACGGATGATGAACCTCCCATTTTTCATTTGCAGGAACATAGAGAGGATGAACACCTTCATGCAGCACAAGACCCCTCAGTAGCAACTTAACAGTGTTTATCACTTTGCTCTTATCCGGATTTTGGTGGATCATCAGTTGGGATTGCGGGGCATTACTTGGGATGACTTCATCTCCCGTGACCTCTTCAACACTTCATAGGTATTATCGGAGGTTGAGCATGAGATAGGTGGTCCTTCTCATCATTATGAGTGCCATGAGACCACTACTATGCCAATATTCATCACATATCAGAGAGGCAGTAGGCATTTGTTTGCAGCAGCAAAGCAAGAGTTATCTCCACCCGGGGTGGAAGGGGCCTCGCTTCCGACATTAACAACACAAGTACAGGACAAGGGCAAGAGGACCATGCATGACGAGGGGCCATCAGGTGAGCAAGAGGCCGACTTTATCCTCATTCATGATGATGATGCAGATGAGGAGAGTGCCAAACTTAGGAGGACCATCCAGGAGCAGAAAACGGAGATCCAAGACTTGTCACTCAATTTGGAGAGGGCCAAATGGATTATCAGGTATTTGGAGTAGAGGAACAAATATCTTGAGGACAAGCATGAGATCATGGAGCTACAAAGCATCCGTGAGAATTGCCAAGCTGCCCAGCATAGGAGGATCGAGCTCACTCCCTTGGAGCAAGAGATTAACAATGACCGAGAGTCTTGGCTCGAGCGCACCAACATCCACCTTGAGAGACTGCTAGAGAAGGCCGACAGGGACAAAACCATACTGAGGCAGATGGTTTATCATTATAGGGCACGGGACATGAGTTCAAAGGCTCGGATAAGGAGTTTAAAGGCAAAATTGAGCAAGGCGACAAAGAGGCAAAAGAGGCAAAAAGAGCAAGATCAGCTTCGAATCTTGGTTGAAGCCTCTATGGCCCAAAATAGCACCTCATAGAGGATATCCAGCCCAAATTTCAAGAAATTTGGGACAATTTTTATCACATGGCAAATTTTTGGTCACAACACAGTTTTTTTCTCCCTGTGCGCCACGCCACTAGCGCGACGCTTAGGATTGGGAGCTCCAATTCACAAATGGCTTGCATTTTTGGATTCAGCATGCAAAATCATGACTACTAGTGCATGGACAAGAAATTTGGGCATGATTTGAGTCTCCAAGAGGTCAAAAACACTCAAAAAATGACCTCTCTGCCCCTATTTTGACACAAAGGAAGCAGTCTTGGGAGAATGAAGTTTTGGAGGGGAAAATGAGCACCAAATTCAGAAATTCCACTTGGGTTGGAAAGTAGAGAGGCCTGGATTTCCAACAAGCACACTTGGGCACCATTTTGACTCCTACAGGTACCTCAAAATAGCCTCCAAAGTGGCGCGGCACATATAGATTTGGGCGCGACGCATATAGAGAAAAAGTCCAAATCACTTCCGCTTCGCGACATTTCGATTCGCAACTTTCTCTAGAGTGGGCCCGCTCATATACAATTCACTTTTTTCGGCACCTAAGGCAAAATTTAAAGTATTTTCACTAGAGGATGGCTTCTATCCAAGTGGAAAAGGAAGGTAAGCAATTATCCAAGCCATTTGTCATTTTTGTAATGCTGTACCTGTAACTAATGCTTGGCTTTCCACTTCCACTTTGTAATGATTCGAAAAGCTCCCCAAATCTTGGTCGTTCTATTTCCTCATGGCATAGTCTATTTATTGTATGCAAACCATTTGCAAAGGGTTGGTTTATTGTAATTTCTGGGAGACTGTGGGAGAGAAACTCAGTTCTTCATTGTATATTTTGACAGAGGATTAATGAAAGGCAACGGCTTTGTTTCATGAGATTCATGTGGTTGTGAGTGTAGCAAATGTGTCTCTTTATGTTTCATATGTATTTCGTTATGTTTTACAGTTCATTTCATCTTCATTTCCAGTGAAATTTTCTAAGTAAGATAAGGTAGAATTCATATTTATTGCTCTGCCTGTGGGAAAGTTTCACGTATGTGTTCTTCTTCTATTGAAAAGGATTCATGTGTTTATGCCCTTTTCACCCTCCTAAAAAATCTTTCCATTTCGCATTACTTCAAATTTAATTGCTAGACTTTTCGCCTGTCTTTCCGCACGAAGTAATCTCTGCCTTTGTGTTAAATTCTCTGCTCATTACTGTTCATTGCTCCCATACCATCCCAGAAACTCAGTCATTCATAAAAATTGCTTCTTGTATCCATTATTTATTTACTAGCCTAAGATCAATATTTCACTCTAAGTCATCTCAGACCATTTCGTTTACTTATTTGTTGAGCGTGACTCAGAGAGAGCCCTCTCCTATCCTAGTAGGGCTAGCTACTAGACTGAGCGTGGTTTGTGGTTACCCTGAATTTTGCCTTCCTTCAGCCTAAGGCAGATTTAGGTACTAACACTCTTCATCTATGAATTTTTCTTTATTCCTCTTCCCAGAAGGTAGCTGTTTTTCTAGACTTTGAAATTTTTTTGTCAATCTTCTTCTTGCAGTGAACTAGACCAGATCAAGCTGAGCCAATTCAAATTTGACTGCTAAAATATTTACCTGTAAATTGTTAGAAGAAATATAAAACATCTTCATGTTAGGAATAAAAGTTTCTTCTGAATCAGTGGAACTGTCACCCAGATCTATTCTTCTTATATCAGGAATATCTTCTTTAGCATCAGTTGAAGAAGAACTAGAAACCTCAAAATATTCACCTTCAAAATGAGATATAAGATCCCATTCTTTCAGATCATGAATTGTAGAGAAAATATCCATAATTTTCATCTATTTCTTATCTTTCTTCTCTCTAAAATTATTTGCGTAGTGACATTCTTTCCCACAAATAAAGAAAGTAACTTTCTTTGAAGGACTTGATCTCTTCTTAAATACTACCCTTCTTTCATTGAAAATTTTCCTGGAGGGATAATATTTATTTTCTTTAGGAAAATATTTCTCAGGCTTACATGAACAAGCAGCTTTAGATTTCTTTAATGCTTTGTTCTTGGGTTTTGAATGACAACCAAAATTATATGTTTCAGGAAAAGTATTGCATAACTTGGTGCTAAAATGCATCTACTTCTTAAAATTCCTTTAGCCTTTTCAGCAGCACACTCTCTTTGAAGTATAGAAACTATCATCTGATGGACGACTGCAAAAGAAGAATTTTCAATATTGACCTTATTAGTCTCTATGTACTGATTTATCAGATCTGGGATTTTTCCTGGCATAGAGGCTATGTAATATCTTAGATATGCAACATTATGAGAGTCATGAGCTTGATAAAGAAATTTTTGCATAGTGAAAAAATATTCTTGTAAATAATCAATATCACATAATTTCTGAGACAAGAATAACTGGGAATGATGAGCTTAGCCTTCTAGCATAGATCCGACAAACTCATGTTTTAAAGCATCAAACAAGGATTTCAAGGGATCATCTTCATTTTCAACAATCTCTGTCATTTCTCTATCAGACAATTTATCCCACCACATTTTTGCAATACCAATAAAAGACCAAACAATCTGGGTAACAATATCAGACCAGCTTGCCTTAGTTTCTGCCTTCCTTTGTAATGCCCAAGCATGAATGTTATGTAGGACATTAATTACTTCTTCATAACTTAAGCAATCAATATTCACAAGAAAATTATTACCATATCCCTTTCCTGAGGGATTATCTAACTTTGTGGAGGTGCTCTGTAATCTTTCTGAATATCTGCCAAAAGGACTAGAAACCGAAGATTCATGAGTAGTAGTGTCCTCTTGGTCTTTCCTCCCTTTGTGTGAAAAGAAATAGTGCTCATGTCTATCTCTCTTAAAACTTTACTCACCTCGAGTAGGCTCACCAGGGTTTTCAGGAGTAGCAGTTACTCCAGACATGGCTAATATCTCTTTTGGAGTAGATGGTTGACCATTTTCAATCAGACTTTTGAGACTAATATACTATTTTGGTAGTCTCAGACTGTCAAGAGAAGGAAATTTGTTTAGCTGATTTCTCATTAATTCCGTTTTCTCTTTGGCTAAATCTATTCCTTTCTGAACTCTTTAAATCTGAAGTTTACCAATATTCTCTACCCCCTTAAAAAGAATGCTTTTATGGGAGGATTCAGGTTCAGAAGAGGTGAATGTTAATTTGGAACTTGACAGGTCTACTTCTCTGTAATGTGGTAGAGAAGTAGGGGACGGAAGAGAATCTCTTAAGTGACCAAGAGATTTGGAAATAATACCCATATTAGAATTAATATCATTCAATTGTTGGGTATGTTCATTCTGTGTACCCAAAATTTCATTGTAGCCAGAATGCAATTTCTTGATATGCTCTTTGACTTCTAAAACATCTCTGGCTATATCATCAATATTTTGTAACATACAAACAATTTGATAGTTTGTATAATTGTGTAGCTCTGTTGATTCTGTCTGATCTGAATCAGACATATCTTTCATAGATAACCATTGTAAGTCTACTTTCTTTATTCCACCGCTGAATGTTCTTCTAGTATTTCCAAGTTCTAAATGTCTCTCATTTATTTTTGAAGATATCTCAGATTGAGCTCTTGGAAGAGAGAAGCTTTTAACATCATGAATGAAGATTTGAGAATTATCTTTAGGAGAATGAGGGTTTTCAATCTGAAAGGAAGTAGATGGAACACAAAACTGGCAATCAACAGATTTATGAGATTGAGACCTTTGGATCATTCTTCTTGGGATAACAGGCATGTGTCTGGGAACAGAGAGGTAGGATGAGGATGTAGGCTCTCTACTCCTTATTAGTGGAGATGTATTGATAGCAGACATGGAGCAAGTAAGTGTGAGAGAAGTAAGCTTCAAACCAGATGTACCATCAGGATGTTGAATCAAAGACAATTGTTGAGGTGTCTTTGGAGCATTAAGCTGAGGGTATTTATGTGATAATGGAATATAAGTACTATTCCATTCATCAGGCAACGTACATTCACAAAAGCCAATATGTAGTGGAGCAGTATTTCCAAGGCCAATAATTACTCCTTCCTTTAAAGCTCTTCCCTTCAACTTAGGATTAAGTGCAGGCATAGAAGTAGAGACAAACCGTAGGAAAATAGATGCATGTAGCTGAGAAATTTGAGATTGGGGAGCAACATCAAAACCATAAAACTGTATGTAGGCATTCAGGAACTCATTAATATATGGGTCAGTTAAGGAAACTTGATAGCGAGGAATGACAGAAGACCACACAAGGCCATTATTGAGAGGGCTTTGGAATCCTCCTATCAAAGCATCATAAAAGTTATTCATCCTGGTATCTAATACACAAAACAAACATGAAGTATTCAAACCAGGTTGGACTAGCTGATTGATGCCGAACTGAATCATTCCTATATGGACATATTTATAACCATTCTCTAATCCCCATTCTATGCCATCTTTCTTGATCAAAGGAATTTGGTAAACTGACTGACCAGTGGAAATAGGAATATTTACAGAAGTAAATCTAAAAATCCGAGTAGCACGAAATTGGAAAATAGGAATCTTATAAATCTTATCAACTTCTATCTCTGGCAGTCTCCAATTAGGCTGAGGTTCAAATTCTTGTACCAACACTTTCTCATCATAAAGTATTTCATCATTATGAGATCTATTCAAAATTTTATTGAGAAAAGGCCATCAATTCTTATGAGCTATCTTTCTGTCATCAAGTTTCTGAAGACAAAACTCATTCATTGAAACAAAATCCAAAATGCCATTTTCTTGAACTTTTCCATATTACAAAGTTTTAGTTGCCATGTCACAAGATATGAAAAATGTCATATAAGCCACCACATTGGTTCCTTTGCACCATCATTCCATTTTATCACGCCACATGGGAAATCCACATCATTTGCCACATGAGTAGCCACATCACGAACATCCATTAACCTATATGACTTGGGGTATGTTCCTCATATCCATTAGTCACTTTATCATGTTTGTATCTAAATATAGGTTTTTATTTTTGAGTTCAACTTTTCTTTTATAAAAAAATTCAAGTTTTGGACCTCTATGTACCCCTATCATCAAGGTTCCTTGATGCTTTAGGAATCCAATACTATGAGATTCCTCCCTTCTAGCCATTTGCAACCACTTATTTCAAAAGTCATAATTTAAGTAAGGTTTTGAATATCCCCCACTATGGGTGATGATCCCAAGTGATGTCATGGTAATCATCAAAATATCTACAATGGCAAGCCATCTGGCGTTCCATGGGCATTGGTATAATCAAAAGCACTAGCTATTAATATTTCAGGTGTGGGGAGCATTAAGTCTGGCATGTGCGCACTTCTCAGTTAGTTGTTTCATTATGGCTCAAAATAATGGCATGAAATTCCCTCCCACAAGCCTGGTAGAATTCATCATAATGTATCAATATAGGCTTCACCTAGATATTCCTTTATATATGAAAGGCAGCACTAAAACCTTTGATGATAGCTTAGTTATATAGGTTTATGACACTCATGTCAGTCGTTATCTATACATGTATGCACTCATTACCTGAGCTAGATGTAGTTGTTCATTGGGTTTCACAATCATGGCGAATTGGGGTTGTGTTACACTCAACCTTGAGCCCTCTTCTACCAAGCCTTTTTCCATGGATTTTTTGGGGTGTGACTTAGCCTATCTTCCTACTAGTAATGATTTAATTAATACATAGGCTATCCTACACAATATTGGTGCACAAAATGTCTTAATAAATTGACCCTCTAAAAACAGGCTCACCCTCGACTCTCTGCCTAATTTGGGGGGAAGGTGGTTAGTGCTTTTGCACCATGATGTTGCTCTAAATTTTTTTGTTCAAGTTTGTTCTTTGAAGCTTGGTTTCAGTCTCAATTCTATAATGGTAATCTCCCCTATGCTTCTTCGCATCATGGTTGGTCTATACACTAAATTTTCTGCCCTTGATCTCAATTACTTGGAGGCTCCATTAGAATTTCACCATCCATTGTCATGTAACCTCAACCAATTAGATGTTACTCTCTGGCCCTCACTTGGTGTTGGCTCAAAGAAAATCTTGGCAGAGTGATCATTGGACATGGTAGATATGGGTTTCAATTTCTGGGACCATTGGTAAGCCACACCTGGATTTGATGATAAGCCTCAATGTTCATAGCTACACAATTCGTGGACGATCAGGCCTTGGAATTATCTGCATATGTCGTGCTATATAATTGTGACCTTCGCAGAGGCATCCCTATGTTGGTGCAATATGGACTTACTGTGAACTTATGTCAATGTTGAAGGAGTGGATTGTGATTAGATTGGATTGGCATTGCATTATAGTCGAACCTTTACACAAAAAAAAGGTTTTGAATATCCAAATATCTATAACATAAATCTTTGTTAAACAACCACATTTAACAAGATCCTAGATACCCAAATATCTAGATATCCAGAACATCCAACATCTTCTAGACTCCTACATTCTTTATCCCCTTTCTCTGTACATTATGCCTCAATCACAACCACAACTTTCCCATGTGACCAGGGGTTGGTGATAACTATGGCCACTTAATTTGGGGACTTTTGTAGGCATCCTTCTTTGGAAAAGTATGCCTCTCCTTGACCAATCCAATTTATAAATGGAAATTTATTTAGCCAAGTCCCTATAAGGACATTCATGGTTCCCCACCCTATAGAGGCATTTACAACTCTCCACCTACAACCAATAACGAGTATATTTCTCCAAGGAATAAAAATAACACAATTGTTCAAAATCATCCCATCTAACTAAAACCTCTCACTCATCTCAAATCATACACACAAGGCTTCAAGTCCAATACATCATTATTTAAAGGCCAACATCAAGTCCTATGTTCCCAAGGATCACAATCCCTCTAAGGCACAAGAACAAGAATACCTTCAAGTCTTCTTGTACAAAAATAGGGGTACATATTAGCTACTAAACCACAAACATGTCCCCATAAGTATTAATAGCATTCACATTCATTATAAAGGCCATAAAATCCTAATTAAACCCTTCAATAGATTTTCACCAGTTCAACAATTCATTAGTGAACTCCTTAACACTTTATATTAGATGTCATGAGAAGAATTTGTTGAGAAAAGTGTTGTCATTGATGTCAAATTCTAGTCATTTTTCCCAATTGAACAACTAAATACAGGTTTAGAGGGGATTTTATTGAGAGTTTGTTGATGATTATTGTTGATATTTGAAGGAAATTTTCCTATAGTTAAAGTGTTCAAAATTTGATGCAAAGTGGCTACTTGGATAGCCCTCTAAGAGACCCTTCCAATAGTATATGGAACTTGGCATAACTCCTCAGGATCATAAGCTAAAACAATTTAAAATTTGGTAGGGTTACAAAGGTCACAACTCCAATATGTTTTTTCAAAGCATAGTTAATAGATGACTTGACAGTGTTGAGGTAGCATATGGCACTTGAAATCGCCAAGTCATTGTTTAAACCATGCCACTGCTACCTGATTCTATGAGAACTTCTTTATCAACATTTTAATTTCATGTTGAGTGATTTTATTTTATTAAAACTTGAGCATGTGAAGATCCTGACAATGATTAAGGCCATCCAATCAACTCATTCGCAACCATTGGATCACATTGGGAATGATTTTTCATGTTAAACTTCATGAATATTCACATTTGATATCAGATATGATCCATTAATCTAAATTCTTTTCCACCATTGGATGATATCAAATTGTATATAACTCCTTAAATTTTGTGTGTATTGATGTATAATAGATAATTTGGACCATCGATGCAAAAAAACCTTAACCATCAGATGTTATCACATACTACAATGATGGTTAGCCTTCGCACATGTTGTCGTCTAACACTACTCCTTAGCTATAAAATAAAAATGATGTCCACAGTTGGCTCAAAACAAGGCAGTGTGACGTATCTGCCTACATGGAGGACATTGACCTATGGTGTTAGGTATAGTCGAAGCTGATGTGGCAACCAGTGTGGTAGGGACGCAATGAGAACAATGGAGTGGTGACATGGTAAAATAATGTGACATAACCAAAATGCTAACATGGAATTGTATGACAGGTGACATGTGGCACGAAGATTTGGCAAATTTAGGTGGCCAAGTGAGCCACTCCTAGGTGACACATGGTACCAGCCAGAGGATGTCAAATATCATGATGTGTTGGAAGCATAACAATCCTAAGAGGGGGAGTAAATCAGTATTGTTCCAAAGATCACCAAATTAAAACGTTTCACCATTTCTTTCACAATTAATTATACATTAATTAGTGGCACATCACATGTAAAAGATCTAAGAAAATCATAAACAACATATAAACATGAATGCACATAAACATGATAGCAACTACACATCAAAACACATCAACATATGTGAACACAAGATATAAGGTGTAAACCCTTCTGAGGTAAAAACCACCATTTGTTGTTTGTCTTCATCTTCTTATGATTATGCAAATATTTCCTTTTACAACGTGATATCATTTTCCACCACCAGTATATAAGCCACAACTTGTGATCATGTGAGAAACTACTCACTCCAAGCCACTACCTGATGGAACTTTGCAAGCCACCACATGCTGGAAGCCATTATTCCCTTAAATATGTAGCCACCACCTGTTGGATTCCCCAACACCCAATATTTTTTCCATACACCACTGGACATAAGTCACTATTCCCAAGTCCTGAAACCATTACCTCAATGATGTCTCTACACCCTAAGTCAGAAAACCACCACTTTCTACACTTAAGGCCCCAACCTTCAAGCTCTTTTGGACCTTGTTTCACAATTTTCACCCTTGATCCACTTGCAACAAACTAAACAAATTATTGATCTCTTTTCATCCCATTTTCAGATTGGACCCATTGAACCAATACTCTATAATACAATCATAAAACTCAACTCTCGCATCAAACAAGCGGCATATTCTTAAGACACCCCTCACTCAACAACATACATACATCAAAATATGATAGCATATGGTTATTTGTTGCATACACACATCTCTCACAATATAACTCTTCCCCAAACAATCAACTGCATACAACTAAGCTCTCATACACTAGACCTAACCACTATAGTAGCATTATGTCAAAGCTCATGTACACACATCTAAGGACAACATACAAGGCCATATAGACACATTATATCAATGGATATTTGTAAGACTCAACCCATACATCATCCATACAAATTCTCTCAATATTACATGACATGGTATATAATGAAATACAATGCATTATGCACTCTACAAACCACTAAGAAGACCAATTCATTACACTTGGACAAACAATCATGTTAGTAATGGAGAACACACAATAGGTACACCTCTTTCCTTTGATCTTTGTCATACATCAATGCACATATCATTCCATTTGATCTAAGATCCATCACATTAGATATAGGAAACTTATTCTCTGACCTCTACACACTCTCATCCTATTTATGCATTCATTGTTGTGTAATTTGCACTCAGACATCCATCGCACTCTTTCTCTTTGGTCAAACACACTCCTACAAGTGTTCATATTGCAACTACTAGTGTATTGATTTGTCTCTGTGCACTTCCTCTATCAAATACTCACTAGATCCATGTGCATCCTCTCTGAAAAACATCTCTTTATCTATTCGCTCTATCTATAGTAATCATCACTCGCTATAACATTTCAACACTTCACACTAACTTCTATTCACTCTCCATCAAACAGCCACTTTCTCACACCTTTGATTATTACATCAATTTGTCACACCATATGCTAGAAACCAAATATTACACAATCTAACCATCAATTGGTCTATTGGAATGTGTATTTAACAATCAATCGATTAATTTTTAACAACTATGAGACCAAATCCACACACATTAATTTGAATCCATTGTGTCAATTGACTAGATCAATGTTCAATTGTTAGGCTTAATGGAATAAATCCGCTAATGCAATTGACCACTTCATCGTCAATGCATTCACATTCATTTTGAGGACCAATTCCAAATATATTGAGACCAATTCGACCACTTCGATTATTACTCCAACCCATAACGATTTGTTAATGCTTTCACATTTCATGTGTGGACCACGTCAATGTGCAATTGGACTAGGTTGATGAGCCACCATGACCACTAAAATAATATTCGATTTATAAATGCATTCATACCTTTTGAAGACCATATCAAACCATTAACAATGCATTCCACTTTTCCTCTATGACCAAATCAACCAACAACTAAATCATAGTGTACTAGTTCATGCAATCATTAGTGGACCAAATGATTATTTTCATTAATGATTTTGGACCACCCAAACCATAATTTTCTTAGCTACTGATTGATTCAAATCTTCAATTCACTTGCTAGTCAGGTCCAATGTGCAAAATCCAACACTACTGAATTACTAGATTATCACGTTCTAGTAGAAAACACAAAATTACTTGAGTATCAAATTCCGGTAGCAAATGCAGAGAGCATGGTACTCCATTGTTGACATAAATACCAAGCTTACTAACTAGATCCATGGTTGATATCAATTCCAAAAATATGTTTCCAAAATTCTCCCTCTTTGGCATTGATGGAAACCTTCAAACACTCCATCAAACTGATTGACATAACTGATGAATGGGTGATATCACTCTCTTATAATGGTTGTGTCACTCTCCCCCCTTGAAAAAAATGGAAAAGGGTGGTCCAATCTTCACTAAAACACCATGCTGACACCACTAAATACATCGTTTTGATACCAATAGGCAAAATTTGATACTAAATAATTTTCTTAATGAGACAAATCAACTATGAACATCTCTACATGATAAGCATCAAGAACCAAGGGAAAATGTTGCCACATGCCAACTAAGCTAACACCATGTCTTCTCTCACTGAGAACACTCCCCGTGAACATGTAATGGGAGTGCAAAAAACTTCTTCATGCTGTTGTACAAACACTCTTCTACTACCTTTGCTTCCTTTCCACTTGCAAGAGGCAACTCAAACGTACCAAGGCTTCAGAACAAGCAATGAGAAATGATACATGAAAGTATAGGTCTAGATTGTGATATACAAGGATACATCATAAGAAAGATAGAATTATAACAATGGCTCCATTATCCCATAACAATGATAACAATGCAAGTACAGGGCTTCATAAGCATGATACATCAATGAAATACAAAAGGACCATTCATGTATGTAATAAAATGCTCTCTACTATGCATGCCAAACCACAAGACTTTCTCTCCAATGCATGGCTAACCAAATGAGTACAAATTAAGCTTGACATTCATAGTTGCAATAAACATATATAGTTGATGTATGAGTCAAGATAAACTTCTTCGATGCATGCTTGACTCTAGGACCCTCTTTTATGCACAATTATGACAAATACCTGCATTTCCATGCAAGTTTATCATCATGATTACACAACTAGTACACCTAATGATTAATGCAATAATGAAACAGGGATTACCGAGAAAAATATATATGTCCACTACTATGCATGCCATGAAAAAAGACTGCTCAACCAACATACAAAAATGAGTGACTCACTCTCCAACATATGACTCATAATAGGGTTACCTTTTCTATTGGGCATGGAATCCCCCCACAACATGTTTTGGGGCTCAAAGCCCAAGTTTTGAGTACTATTATTGTAAAGACTCTGTGAATTGCGAGCGCAGAGCGTAAATTGTATGTTAGTGTCATAGGGTTGTCCACCCTAAGTTTTGAAGGTAGTTTCAGCCTACCCATGGTCCGCAGACCATGGGATTGTATAAATAGAGTGAGGCTCTAAGTTGTAAAGTAGCGAAGGAATGGAGTCTAGAAGATAGCGAGCATAGAGTAAAGGTCTAAGTGCTTTGGGTTGTGGTAGTAGGAAGAGGCTCTGTAGCTGAGTGCGCAGAGGCCTAGTAGAGTTTGCAGCTAAGTGCATAGGGTGGAGTCGAGTCTATAACCAAGGAAGAAGAATAATAAAGAGAAGCTTGATTCCAAATATTTTGTATCTATTCTTGTGCTATTTCCTGTTTAATTATATTTTTTTTGTATCGCACGCACTTATATGAGTATTGAACACTGTTAAATATAACTAGACACGTACAGATAAGCTAAGTGATCGACTAATATCGAGTTAATAGTAAGAAATTAAGTAATAACACGGATCGAGACCTAAGTAGGGCTGCGAGAAGGTAGCATCATAGGCTGCGAGGTATTGATAGGTGCACATAGCAACATGTGCGTAGGGTCAAACCGCGACCATCGAAAATCAACAGACATCTCTAGGGTGTGGAAACTTGGTTCTAGCACCATCCCATACTACTTTGGGTGAGACCTCAGTCCGCGCTCCACGGAGTGTTGCCAAAAGGGCCAGTAGTACCGAGATTTGTTTGGCTAAAACACCTCTGAACCTGGGTTAGGCCCCTACAAGCCAACAAATGGTTCCGTTGCCGAGACTAGAATATGCATAAGAGATGTCTGATGTCGTGTCATTGGAATCCAACGAAGAAAGAAATTGAAGGGTGGTTGGACAAGAAGATTCATGAGTTCGCGGCACAGGAAAATAGGAATCCACGAGTATCTAAGGAACATTGGTTGGAGCACTACTTATATATGGAAATCCAAAAAATTTTCTTTGCAGCCTTTCCTTTTGAGGTGTATGAGTGGATTGCGAAGCTAGAAAATATTCAGGGAAGGTGTAGGCTCGAAAAACCAATTGTGTGGACTCCAGAATTAGTGCACAGACCAGAAGCGTTAGGAGATAAGATTGCATGTGCTGTGGACCATTGGCTCAATCGAATTATGGGAGGGTTTATCACCAAGTTCGTGGCACAGTGAGGTAGAACAATGCTTCCTCAAAGGACCACAAGGTAAGTACATTAAATCTCTGAACACTTGGATTAAGATGCTATCGTGTGAAAAGCGGGTTATGAAAATAAATTAATGGATGGGACTACGTGAGGTGGGAAGATCTATAGGAACGGAAGTAGTGAAGAATTAGAAACTAATCCCTTAATTTCACCCTCATGGGAAAGTGAGGAAGAGCTCGAAAAAGTTTCTCTGAGAATCGTTGTCAGTATGATAAGACAGTGAATTCCGCGCTTACCACCTCCACCTACACCGCCACCCATCTCACCATCTTCACCTCCATCTCCACCCACCCCACCTCCGCCACCACCACAGTTTAGTATGGTGAGTGCGATCAAACTACGGGTATTTAGAGGAGTTGGGAATGAAGACCCACACCAATTCTCATTCGTGGTAAGGGCAGTATGGGAAGCACAAGGAGTTGTGGATAACAATATAAAGAAGGCTACGTTGGTAAGTGCATTGCAGAATCACGCATTAACATGGTACATTAAGCATTCTAATGACCATCCAAACGTAGGAATTACAGAAATCCAGGCCGCGTTGAATAGGGGATTTACTAGGCCAAAGTCAGAGAGATAATCAATTATCAAGTTTAAGGTGATCGCGATGCTCCCAGGCGAGACCCCCTGGGATCTGGACCAAAGGCTGAAGAGTATGATTCATGAAGCCAAAATGACTTTGACGGATGGACAACAACATACCTGGTTTGTAGCATCACTAACACTGCATTTAAGGACGACATTGTCACAGCAAAATCTTTCCACCCAGGCCGAAGCTTTGGAGATGGAAATGATATTGCACGAGACCCCTATACAAGATCCTGGTCTGGGAGTCCAACAATTCCATGCACAACTACAAAATTTGTGCCTAGAAATGCAGAATTTGAAACGGGACACGACACCTCGGCCAAAGGTGCGCGAGGAGGTATGGTGCATAAAATGTAAAGGCCAGGGGCATGACAAGGACCACTGTCTAGTTTTCGTGAATTACTTGGCAGGAGGAGGGCCGATGCTGGTAAGACCTGAGGCACAAGCAGGACCAAGCACGACACCCACACTATGGTGCCCAATTTGTCAAATACAAGGAAAACACACTACGGATAATGGTCATCTATTGTAGAAGTATACGCAGACATCCCAACAATTGTTTTGTAGTTTCTGCAGGTCGGTAAGCCATGACGAATGCACCTACAGAAGCTACGAACTAATGATGGATTGGACTCTTGCCTATAGGGTACAGACTGAAACATGAGCCTTCAACCCAAATGCAGGAATGGCACGTGCTAGATTTTAGGGGTGCAAATGAGGTTGAGGTGGAATGGGACCAGGAAGGGGTTGCGGACAACTAATTTGTTACAATTTTGGAGGGCCAAGGAACTATGCCCATGATTGCACAATTTTGACAAGAACATCATGTTTATACTGTACTCAGTTTGATCATGAGGCAATATACTTCCCTACATTGATAGCGAGGCTATGCAAAAAAGGGGTACTCCAGCCTCCTCTGACTCAGAATTTGCAAATGATGAGGTCTGAACCGTGCGAAGAAGACCCGAGTGTAAACATAGTTCTCAGAAGCGGTATCACGATAGGATATGACAAAGGTAAGAAGCCTGAAGAAACTACATGGGTTCGCAAGGCTCCTACAAAGGAACCTGAATTTGATTTGGAGCACGCGAAGGAGACATTCATGGAAGCTAAGAAGAGCTTCACGGAGGCCTCCACTTCAGGTAGTAAGGATCAACTAGAACCAGGGATGGTTCCTTCAATGCTCACTACCTTTCTGGAGACATGCATGAAACTACTAAATGACAACAAGGCTGTAAGAGGACTACAGGAGCTTATCACTAGGTGTGCAAGGTCAAGAGAACCGCACATGGTCTGGAAACTTGGAAAGCATGCATTACGCACAGGAAGGGAAATGAGATTGACTGTGCAAATCGAAGAGTATAAAATGGATCAAGTAATTCTAAATCTCAGATCATACGCAAATGTATTGCTAAAACAAACATGGGAATGAATGTGCAGATCCACACTACAATGGTCTCCTATCTAATTATGAATGGCGAACCAGCAGAACATCTTACCCATGAGAGGATTGCAAGGAGTAACGGTGGATATTGAAGTTGTGAGCGCGCTGGCGGATTTTGAAGTGATAGATATTGTCGATGACAGCAATCCCTATCTCGCACTACTAGGAATAGATTGGGCCACCGATATGAACGGAGTAATAAATCTGAAGAAGAGTAAAATGATTTTTGAGAAAAAGTCACTACGCATAGTGGTGCCTTTAGACCCTGCAGAAGGAGCGTGCTACACAGAGCTAGTGCGTGATGACGAGAGTGATGACGAGCTAGACTGTATCTTCAAGATAAATGCTTGAGAATAGGATTGAGTGAATCCTACAGTGGATGGTCAGATTTCATGGGAGCATGAAAGCTTCTGCACGTCAGATTCAGATGAGGAAATAGAACAATGACAAAACTGGTTACACGAGGTAACCACGCTAAATTGCAACATGATGGTTAGATCATTGTATTGCATGACAACATAGGTAAGGGATCCTCCTATGTATGATGAGTTGACAGATATGGATGAATTCCTGAACAAATTTGAAAGCGCAGTACCAGAACAGTAGCGGTTCGATGCTCTGAAATGGGTGTTGTGTGCGACGCCCACAAGGTTGTGGGGTACACATCAGGGAAGTTGTGAGGACTGGCGCAGATGCAGATGGATGATGCACCTATGATTTGGAAAACCCTAGCTAAGGATGAGATCCAGTTATGAGGGGAAAAACAACTTGCGTGCCCACCTTTCCTGATGGGTACAGACATATGACATGCAACTCGCACAAGCGCACACCACTCCTAGAATAGAGAATCGGAACAGAACGCAGTAGTAGGAAAGGCGAAGCATGCCAAATATTATCCATAGAGAAGCATTTGACAGGGTGTGAGAAGTGTTAAACAGGGTTCACCAGGTGAGACGCATTGACTGGGACTTACGTGTACCAGTGGTTCGATGGGCCTATAGTACCATGTGAAAAACCCTGACCGCGAAAACAATTCCAAGATTGCAAAATCCAGTAGGGACCATAATCTCTAAGGAGAATGCAAAGATGAATCCACAAGTAATAGAAACCGCAGGTGTGACAGTGCATGAAGCCTCAGATGAATAAATCACACAGCTACGCGAATTAGAACACATAAGACTTCAGGAAGCCATTCAGCAAGGGAACCTTAGACTTCGTGAACTTGAAAAGGACCAGGTACGGCTTAGAAAGAAAAGCATTTGATGGATGCCGAGGTCAAGAGGTTGGAAAACGAAATCAAGGGAGCATGTCTTGTCCATAGACCAAGGATGGCAAGGCAAGGTGTGGGTGATCATACTAATGAATTAGAATACTGTCGCTAAGAATTAATTAGCCTGTTGCCGTGGCTAGGACCATATATCACCAAACACAGTAACAATGGGAGCGCACTACAAATAGTAGAGTGCACAGTTTCGATCACCATGGTGATAGATGAGGATTTTTCACAGACTATACTGGAGGGTGAGATGGAGCCTCGCACAGGTAGTGCAACCACATGACTAGCCGTAGGAAGAATAGTCTTAGCACTCTAGGTAGTGGAAAGGGAGCGTGGGACTATAAATTATTCTACCTGGGAGCTGCGCACCTTGACAGGTGCGCACAGGAACAACCTATCACAAGGTTCACACCCGCGCATGGAGGGATGCGCTGCCATGCAGGTGGGTTGGGAAGTGACCGTTGGTGTCACTGTTCATGACGGGATGTCCAATTTGAGGCCAAATGGAGGAGGTGGCAGGCATTTAAGCTAGGAGTTATGGGCAAGATTTCGGAAAAACTGCCACTAAGAAAGCATTGATGGCCCGGAATTTGGGGGAACAGTAGAATTCAAATTCAAAAGGCACTATAAAACTCCAAAGGCTAGCCAGTAGACAACACTTGGAAAATTGAGATTTGAGCGGTTGAACAGAGCGCAGAGTGTTGAGAGGCAAGCGATAATAGAGCCCTTAAGTTCACAAAAGACCGCATAAAGTGCAGAAATGATGATGACCACCAAGGATGGGTTGGGAATTAAAGAAGGAGCCACCGGCAAGGCTGCACAGACCCCCATGGTCCATGATGTTCCCGAAGGCACTAGGGTTGTGACAGAAATCCATAAATCACCCTGGACACCAAGGCTGAATAAAGATAAGCAGGCAATGGGATCGATATGCATGTCCCCAAAGAATCTACAGCACAGTAAGTTATCAATGGAATAAAAAGGTAAGGCAGTCATCATTGAAACAGATGAAGAGGAAGAAGACTTGCAGGTTCTGATTGCTGCCATAAAGGAAGAAGAATACATGGAGGAAGACAACCAACCATTGCACTCTACAACGAAATTTCCCTAGTACATCCCTCCATGAAAAGGAAAAATCAAAATACCAAAGTATCTGGATGCAATGAAAAGTGCACTCCAAACCCCGCTCCTCCCTGATGGAATTACCTTTGAGGGCTTAATCCTAGGATGCGTGACCACCCTGAAATTTGAAGACTTGGACCTCGCGGACAGCAATAAGTTTCCACACTTAAAAATGGCGAACCTAATGAAATAGAATATGGAGGGGGCAGTGATAACGCTAGAGCCACCAAGATGGTTGCGCGATGTGGAAAAGGCCGGGTTGTTTCATCTATTATGGATACCACATTTCCATTGCACACCCATCACCATTTTCATCATCAGGGAGCTACTCTGTCTAGTGCATGATGGTTACTTATGGTTGGAGGAGCCTATTCCCATCACGACAGATCTCATCCATCAAATTTCTCAGCTTCCCTGTAAGGGAAAGGACCACACAATGATAGCAGGGAAAAACAGCGATTTGGCTCTCGCAGAGGCCATGAAGGAAAAATACAAGCTTGGGAAGAAAAAGAGGGGTTATACTATCACCAATATCAAGGATAAAGGGGTGCGCGTAGCCACCCAACTCCTAGCTGGTAAGGTAATGAGAAAATGTCGCGCCGATGAAGTACCAATGCCAGTGGTTACACTGGCTGAACAGTGTATGAAGGGGCTCAAGTTCCTCTACAAATAGTTTTTACTTAGTTGTCAGGAGGCCCAAGAACAGGGTAAGATCTTCCACTACTCATGGCTACTCTTATCCATCTTTCCGGTAGCAGGAGAACTGCCAGAGGATAGCCAATTCCCAAGCATCAACCGAGACTTACCAGAGGCCGCGAAGTACGCTTCGCTTTGGGCCACCTAGGATGCGAAACGGATTCGCAATAACAATATTTTCTAGGTGCTCATGGAGGTGAGCATCCGAATGTGGATTAATAGGAGGCCATGCCTATCCCCCACAGTGCACAACAGTATGCAGAGTTTTGCGAACTTCAAGGCAGACATGCACAACATCAACATTAGAGCGTGAAAGGATCCAGTGCAGCAGTGGAAAAATCTCCCATTCATAGGCACTGATGACACGATCTTTATGGTGTTAGAGACATGGCCTCCCAAGTGGCACGCCCTAGATTTGGCAGAGCTGGAAAAGACGACAACACAGAAAAAGAAGGATGATGCCAAGCTGTGCATCACCCTACTGGCCGAGAAAAGGTGCAACGAAAAAGTGGCAGCTGAGGTGAGGGAAGTCTGCAAAGTGGCACAGATAGCCATAGAGTAGAAGAAGGTCATAGAAGTAGCCACAATAGCACAGACTATAGAATCCGCCATAGTGCAGGCAGAGGAGGGCCAAGCAGTGTCTGCAGGACATGAGACAGAGGACACAGGACTTGCAGAAGAGAGCGTGGACCCAGGGACTGATGCTACACAACTCAAACGGCTGCACATCATAGAAAATTCGGGTCTGAGAAAGAAGGTCAAGGCCTCAAAGTTGGCCATCAACCCGATCACCTTAAGTGAAGGTGATCTCCATGACATCGCAGAGATGGTTCACGATGTCACTAGTGAAGCACTCCAAGACTTTATGACGAAGTAGCAGACTTTCTTGGGGGCCCTAAGGGCGCAGCTACAAGAGTTACAGGTGCAGCCCCTACAGGAGGGTACCTTGTCTACCTACATCGCAACAAGAATGTCAGCATCAGAACAGATGCTACGCATGAAGATGACCAATACGATAACCTTGCCAGAGGGAGCGTTGGTCTCGGAGAGCCCAATGGAATGGGTTACGCTTAATACAATGAAAGGAATTGGCCTTAACTTAGTTGCCCTTCCCCGCAACATACTTTATCAGCTACAGGATATGATAGCAGTAGATCTCCACACCAGAGAGGGTCGCGCGATCCAAGTTCTGAGCAAATAGAAGATTAATATAGAACAACTTAGCTTGCAGCATGACGAGTTAGTGTTGCAGAACCATCAATTGGTACAAATAGTTGATGACGCTTGCCAGAGCATCCCAGAGCTAGCTATCGCAGCAGACCTACTGATGGAACTACAGATCCACAGTTTGGCCAAGGGATTCTACAACGCGAGATCAGAAACAACAAAAGTGCAACTGGAGCTGAATCTCCAGATTGTCGAGTTGTGGCTAAAGACGTAGCCTTCCACTCCCCCAGAGATCAAAGAGTAGTGTGCTAGTGCAATTGCAGTAAAGAAGGAAGAGATTGGAGGTGCAGTTTGTGACTATACCAACATGTTGGAACAGGCACTTGAGGTCCTCACCACATTGCAGGAGGACCCCAACATCCAACGGCTGGAGACTGAGATACGTGAACTCCAGCAACAATATGACAACATTAGAGGGACTGCACATAGAGTAGTCCTTACTCAGCAGCTTGCAAGGATGCAACAAGCCAAGGCTTTAAAAGAGTAGTTGGATGCAACACGCCACAAGGAAGTAGTTCTAAAAGAGTGCATCTAGCCATGGATTGATGAAGCCTTCACAATCACGGTGGATATTGAAGGAAAGATTGCATAGATTCAAGAAATGCATGCACAGATGCAGGGCAGCACACCGGAAATAGAGAGTTCAGAAACAAGAATGTAGCATGTTCAGCAAACAGTAGCTCAATGCGCTGCTGATATTCAGACCGTTCAGGACCAGCTGGAAGGACTCCACACCAAGATCATCGTGCCAATAGAGTGACTCGAGGGTGAGTCACGACGCTTATGTTGGGGGCCTGTTGGTCATGGAACCCCCCCACAGCATGTTTTTGGGCTCAAAGCCCAAGTTTTAAGTACTATTGTTGTAAAGACTTCACGAATTGCGGGCGCGGAGCGTAAATTGTATGTAAGAGTCAGAGGGTTGTTCGCCTTAAGTTTTGAAGGTAGTGTCGGCCTACCCATGGTCCACGGACCATGGGATTGTATAAATAGAGCGAAGCTCTAAGTTGTAAAGTAGCGAAGGAATGGAGTCTAGAAGATAGCAAGCATAGAGTAAAGGTTTAAGTGCTTTGGGTCATGGTAGTAAGAACAGGCTCTATAGCTGAGTGCGCAAAGGCCTAGTAGAGTCTGCAGCTGAGTGTGCGAACCCCTGTAGCTGAGTGCGCAGGGAAGAGTCAAGTTTGTAACCAAGGAAGAAGAATAATAAAGAGAAGCTTGATTCCAAATCTTGTCTATCTGTTCTTGTGCTATTTCCTATTTAATTATATTGTTTTCTGTATCGCACACACTTATATGAGTACTGAACACTGTTAAATATAACTAGACACATATAGATAAGCTAAGTGATAGACTAATATCGGGTTAATAGTAAGAAATTGGGTAATAACACGACTCGAGCCCCAAGTAGGGTTGCACGAAGGTAGCATCACAGGCTATGAGGTACTGACAGGTGTGCATAATGACATGCACGTAGGGTTAAACCGTGGACCACCAAAAATCATCAGACATCTCTAGGGTGCGGAAACCTAGTTCTAGCACCCTCCCATACTACTTCAAGTGAGACCTCAATCCACGCTCCATGGACTGTTGCCGAAAGGGCTAGTAGTACCAAGATTTGTTTGGCTAAAACACCTTTGAACCTGAGTCAGGCCCCTACAAGCCAACAGAACCATATCGACAAGTAACAATCCTGAACAAGTACAACAAGGTTGACTTTCATGCCTTTTCACCCATGAAAAAAATATATACATCTACTACAAGAAAATGAGTGAAAGAATAATGAAAATAGAGTGCAAGCCTTGAAACACTAGTACCATGCATATCTCCCCCTAAACTAATTATACCTCCAATATGAAGCTTGATCTTATGGACCTAGTTATGCAATTAGGCTCACAATCACATAATGTTGCTACTAATGTTAATTAACTCATTAAGTTACTATACTATTGTCATATGCTCCCCTCTAAGGCCATGCACCTATCACACACTTATGTAGTATTTTATGAATATGCATCATGTAGCTATGGGTTGTAGAGGGGGATGGTCTCTCCTACTCAGAATATGAAGACAAAGAGCTTGTCTTGAACTCTTTCTTTTGCTCACTCTTCCTTTCAACACGTGTACATTGTCTGGGATCCGGATCCCTCTTGCAATTACTCTCCTTGACCTTTCGTTTCTAATATGGAATCCTTTGGAGTTGAATATCACTTCCTTTCCTTTTTCAACCATCTAACTCATGCTAAAAATATTGTGCTTCAACCGTTTAACCAATAATCACCACTTGCATTAGTATTCTCATCACCAAGGTTGGCGTTTCCATTTCCCAACACCTTAGCAGGTCTATTATCTCCAAGAATGACATGGCCATCTTTGGTCTTCCTTAAGGAGAGGAAATAGCTCTTGTTCCCTGTCATATAATGGGAACAACCACTATCGATATAGCATCGGTCATCACGATCAAACGTGCATAAGGAAATACCACACTTGACGTGTTGCTTCTCCTTTTTCTTCCAAACTGTAGTAGGTTGCTTCATGGCATACACATTCTTCTATGGTTTTCTTCTAGGCCTACTATGGATCTCACGCTCATTTTGTTGGATCTGCCTTGAAGAATTGAACAACATACAATATCTAGCCACGTGACCAAAATTGTGACATGCATAGCATCTCGACTAATCGAGATATGATGCAAGGGGCTCATGTATTCTGCTAAATTTTTCATACCTTTGCGTTGCATAGATTGAGCCTCTACACCATGGACTAGATCTACAATCAATTGCCTTATGGCCAAATAGGTTAAATGAGAAACAAAAGCCATGAAATGAACTATTATACTTGATGGTTGTAGACATCCTTAGCTTCCCATATTATTTCATGCTCTGCTGATTAGATCCAAATGCTCTACTTATACATTTGACTACAACATGCCCAAAATTATGGCATATGTAGCACTCTACCTATTCCATCAAAAGAGAAAAGGAGGTTTAAGTCCTTTGAAAACTACCAATATCAACCCTAGGACCGAATAATCTCCTTGACAAGGGTGCTCCATGAGGTTCTCTTCTCATATGTTGGTTGATGTGTTGCTTCTTTCCTCTTTTTATGTTGTCACTTTCTTCTATGGGCACTTTAGAATATGCATCCTTCGTTGCATGTGCCTACCTACTAGACTCTCCCTTATGAATGCTAAGACATCTATTCAAGGGAGATATTTGGCTTATAAAGTAGGCTATCCAAATCCCTGGTTATCTTCAATTACTTGAGGTGAATGTCCTTCTCTTAAGGTTGCTTCCTCATGGAGACAACTTCAGCGTCAAGCCTTTCAACTCGGCCCTCTTTCTACTTTAGTTGGTTTTCCATCACATCCTCAGCTCTTTTAGCCTCTTCCAATTGGGTCTTCAAGATGATAACTTCTTATTTGAGCTCAACTTCCTTGGCATCAAAAATCTACAAATTTTCTTAATATTTTCACACAACTATTAGTCTACTAACTTCAACAGGAAGTTTTTCTATAACAACCATGGTTGCCTCATATTCATCTATAAGTAGCATCATTCTACCAAAATAATCATCACTATGTAACTCAACTGGACTAACATCAGAATCATATAATGCATAACTCAAGAGTAACTCATCTTTATTTATACCTTAAGATCTAATGTGTTGAAGCACATTAGGTTCTACTAAGCCTCTATTTTCTAATTTTTCCCCACGCTCAATTGAACCATTCGCACTAGGCGGTTGAGACTCTTTCTTCTTTGTGGAAAAGTCATATTTTGTTCATACTCTTCTTCTCTCCAATTTTTCTATTGTTGTCTCTTCCATATAGGATTTGCAATTTGTGCCATATTTCTTTAGCATATTTTAGATCCACTATCTTCTCTAGATATCCATTGTGTAGATTTTCATATATAACACATGCCGCTTGGGAATTTTGTTGCATCACCTTAGCTAGGATAGGATCTTGACCAAAACCTTCACATACTAACTTCCAAATGTCAGATCCATGATCCAATAATTGAGATTTAAATTTTTCAACCCATACCTAGTATTTTGCAGCACTCAATGGAGAGGCTCCTTGATGATCCATTCTAATAATAATAATAACAATAACAATAACAACAACAATAATAATAATAAATTTTTCACCTAAATCTTCTTTCCAGTAGTAAAGTTTCACCTGAAAGCCTTGCTCTTATACCAATTGCTGGAAGCTTGATAATACTGAGAGGTGGGTGAATCAGTGTTGTGCCAAGGATCACCAAATTAAAAAAATTTACCTTTTCTTTCCTAGTTAGCCAAACAATGATTAGTAGTTGATCACGTGTAGCAGATCTAAGCACACATCATACACAACATACAAACATGAATGCACATAAACATGAGAGAAACTACATACACATCAACACATGTGAATGCGTGATATAAGGTAGAAACCCTTTCGGGATAAAACCCACCATCTTTTGTTTTTCTTTGACTTCTTATTATTTTTTATGAAACAAGCTCATAAAAATATAAAAAAGATAGATCAACAACTTCAGAATCAGCCTCTTCGAGGGGGAAACCTCCTTTACATTACACAAATGAAAAATTCTTGTATGATACAAATGACAAGACCTCCTTTCTATATATAGGAGTCTAAGGGGTCCCAATACAATCAGACCCTACATAACAATAATATTGTAGGGACACAACAATGACAATAGTGGGCTTCTATGGGGCATAATAATAACAACTTGGGGACTATATGGTCACAATAATACATTAAGGAGGTTGCACTAATAACAATACAGGGTTACACTAGTAGTATAGGGACCTAACATGTCCTCAACGCTTGAGTAGTTCTGGATGCTTCTATATAATATTCTCATCCTCCCATGTGGAATCTTTAGTGGTAAGTTCTTCCACTTGATGAGATACTCTGAAATTGATCAATTTCGTAGTTGTTGATTTCTTGTTTTTGTGACTTCTTCAGGTTCCAATATGATTTTTCCTTCCTCTTCAAGTTTTGGAAATATTGTTTGAACTGGGATCTTCTTACCTATAACCTTCTTTAAGCATGAAACATGTAAAACTAGGTGCACTCGAGAAGATGCAGGAAGCTCCAATTTGTATGCCATAGTACCAATCTTTTGTAACACCTTGTATGGACCATAATACTTTGGTGATAATTCTTTATCCTTCTTAGCTTACTTGAGGGGCATTTGTTTGTATGGTTGTAGTCGTAGAAATACCAAGTCACCTACATCAAAACTTCTCTCACTGCGATGTTGATATGCTTGTTGTTTCATTCTATTTTGCACCAAAGTGAGGTTATCCTTTAAGAGTTTGAGAACTTGTTGTTGATGCTCGATGTGATCTTCCACTGCTTGACCCTTAGAATTTTCTTTTAAATATTATGTGATGGGCGGTGGATGATAAGATGAGCTATGAGCTAACTTAGTACCCAAATATTCCACCTCTTGTACTCCAAAGAAACATTTGGAGCTTTTTGCATATAATTGTTTCTCCTCCAATAGTTTGAGCACCCTGTCATCATGTTGAACATGATCCGTCCAATACTTGTTGTAGAATAGTATATCATCAAAAAATACTAACACAAATTTTCTAATGAAGGGTTTGAAAATGGAATTCATCAAACCTTGAAATGTAGAAGGTGCATTGGTAAGGCCAAAAGGCATGACCAAAAATTCATAATCACTCTCATGAGTTCTAAATTTTGTTTTTGGAATGTCTTCAGTATTCATTCTGATTTGATGATATCCTGAATGAAGATCCAACTTGGTGAAGTCAATGCTCCATGTAATTCATCCAATAATTCATCAATGATAGGAATGGGAACTTTATATTTAATAGTAATTTGGTTGAGCTCCCTATAATCTGGACACATGTGCCATGATCCATCCTTCTTGTGCACCAACATTACTAGAGCAGAGAAAGAACTTTGACTAGGTTGAATTATACCGGCCTCTAGCATTTATGCAAACATATGTTCAATTTCACTCTTTTGGGCATAGGTATATCTGTAAGGCTTGATGATTGGAGGAACACTTCCTGGAATCAAATGAATAGCATGATCATTATCACGAATAGGTGGGAGACCTTTGGGGGTATCAAATACCTTGGAATGATTGTCGAAGACTTTTTGGAGATCTGGAGAAATAGATGATTTTGATGTGGGAACCTCTAGCGAACATAATTGTGCAATTACACCTCATTTTTGTTTCTTTAGAAGCTTTGTGATTCCATTAGAGATGATTATCTTTCATGTTTTCCCTGTGATACCTCTTAATTCAACTTCCTTTCCTTTCGAAGAAAATTTCATGAAAAGTTCTTGAAAATTAAAAGCTATTGT
>APFE030045791.1:0-13174 GCA_000404065.3 Pinus taeda | reverse complement strand
GGACCATTGATTCCCCTCTTTTGCAAATTTTCGACTGTGAGGATTTTCCCTTTGAGAAGGGTCCAAAGAAAAAAATTGATTTTTGGAATTGCCTCAGATTTCCAAACCATCTTCCAGTGATTCCAACTTGGCATGGGGTAGCTGATGTTGCAAATTTATTGGTGAACTGCTTGGATGGTGTAAAAGGATCCAGATGGGTCACAACGAAACCCATCAGGATCGTTCTTTTTAACAGGAGCTATACTGTGCAAATGGGATTGGAGGACAGAAAGACTTGCATTAAGGCCAGTGGGTATGGCTGGAAAGGACCAACCAGACCAAAGAAGAGTGTGAGGATCCCATTGGGAGATCTGGTCCAGGAAATGTATCCCTGTTCTTTCAAAAAAGGAAAGGATAGAGTTGAATCCCCCATGCCTATTTATTGGCTGTTGATTCATGATTCTTTCAGCTCCAATGTTGATGCTTACACCTCCCTTGGGGATTTTTGAAGTATTTTGAGCGATTAAGGGAATTTCTCTCTTGCATAATCACCAAATTTTGGAGGATTCTCTATTGGGAATATCTCGATCAAGAAGCTGTTGTCTAGGAAAATTTAGATATTTAATTTCCAGAACCTTTTTCCACCAGGCTGGGAGTCCAGTAATGAGTCTCCAAACAATTTTCCCTCCAAAGGCTAAAATGAGAAATTTAGTAGATCTAATTCCAAGACCTCCTCGGTCTTGGGACTGGATAACCTGCTTCCAATTAATCAAGTTGAATTTCTTTTTATCATTTTTCCCCCCTTGCCATAGGAATTGACGGAGGATGATTTCCATTTTGTAGTGGAAGGAGGCCGAAGCTTAAAGAAGAGAAAAATGACATAGGGGGAGAGAAGAGATACTTGACTTAAGAAGAATGAGGCGACTGGCTAGGTTGAGCCACATGGAGCCCCATTGTTGCACCTTTATTTTCATTTTGTCAACTATAGTGTCCTAGACTTCTGCCCTCAAAGGTCCAGCACTTACAGGCATGTCCAAGTAAGAGAAGTGGGTCCAGTCATACTTGCATGTGACTCCAAAAATGTTGGCAATATTGTGTAGCACCTGTACTATTGTGTTCCAGCCATATATACAGCTTTTCAGCTAATTTACCACTCCACCAGAGTAACTCATGTATTTGTCAAGGAGAGACTTGAAGCACTTGGCTATTGTAGTGGAGGCCCCTCCAATCAGTAGAATGTCATCGTAAAATTGTGAATGGTTTATGTTCTTGACCCCATCCCCAAATTTTATTCCTGTGATTAAGCCAACCCTCCGATTGAAATCCAACACCCTGCTAAAGGATTCAACCATTAAAATAAAAAGATAAGGTGAAAGAGGGAAACCTTGTCGGAGGCCTCTAGAGGATTGGAAAGCTTCTCCTGGTCTGCCATTTACTAAAGGGGAGATCCATGGACCTAAAATGCAGGTTCGAATGAGGTTGAGAAAGCGGTCATCAAATCCCATCTTCTTCAAAGTAGCCAAGAGGAAGGAGTGAGATCGAGCTTAAGTATAAATCCTTTCTCATTTTTGGTTTAACTCGAGTGGATGGCTTCTTGCAAAAGTAAAATGGAGTCAGTTATTTGTCTGTTGGCCAAGAATCCCCCTTGATTTTCCAAAATGAGAGAAGGAAGCAAAAGCTTTAGGCGGGTAGCAATGATTTTTGTCAAGACTTTATAGGAGGAGTTACAAAGTGATATGGGCTTGAAATGAGCAAAGGAAGATGGCCTGTTTTCTTTGGGGATGAGTGCTAGATGAGTGGCATTAGCGTATCCTCCTATTTTGCCCATTCGTTGGATCCAATTGAGCATTTTTGTCAAGTCCTTTTTTATAATTCCCCAGAATGCTCGATAAAAGCAAATGGAAAAGCCATCCAGTCCTGGGGCTTTATCAGGTTGAAGAGTCCAAATCGATCTCCTGATTTCCTCCTCATCGATCTCCTTGTTTAAGCTATCGTTCATTTCCCTGCTTATCCCTGTTGGAAGGTGCTGCAATAGATCTGTGTAATCCTCTTCTTCCTTTGTTTCAGTTAGCAAGTCCCGATAGTGATCTGTAGCAGCTCTTCGAATGGCCTCCTGAGTGCTTTGTCTATCACCTTCAACATCAAGGATGGAGCTCACATTATTCCTTATCTTTTTGGTTGTCATTTGTTTATGAAAAAAAGATGAGTTCTTGTCTCCCCCTTGCAACCATAGCTACCTTGATTTGAGCCTCCATTTTGATTCCTTTTCTCTGTTAACTCGGTATAGTTGTGAGTAGAGATCATTTTCCTGCTATTTGTTTTCTTGGGAAAGGCCATTTTCCTCTATTGCTCTTTGTATACTCTTCAGACTATTCTTGATTTCTTTTTTCACCTTCTCTGGTTCTTGGTACCTGGTTTTAGCCCATTCTTTTATGGCTTGTTTTTTTTTCCGAAGTTTTGTTTCCCAAATGAAACTAGGAGATCCCTCCACGTGCTGGATCCAAGAACTGTAAACAATTCCTACGACTGCTGGTATATCATTCCATAGGGAACTATATCTGAATGGGATGGGCCCAAGGGGCCTGTGATTTTCCAGCGTTAGAGTTATTGGGACATGGTCGGAGGCAGAGCACGTTAGAATGCTAGCATATCCAATGGAGAAAGCAGAGAGAAGCGAAAAATTAATGAGAATTATGTCCAACTGCTCCATGATGTTACCTGCACCCATCTTGCGGTTATTCCATGTGTATCTACAGTTTTTTGGAGGGACGTCCATAAGATCATGCTCCTGCATGATATTTTCCAATTGTATTCTGTATGGATCAGGTGTAAAACTGCCTCCCCTTTTCTCATTGGCGTGGAGGATTAAATTGAAGTCACCTCCCAAAACAATGTTAGTGTTTTCTTCTGCGTCCAGACTGTCTTTTAAATCATGCCAACAGCTCTCCTTATCTCTGCATTGATTCAGCACATAGATGTTGTAGATGATAATGGTTTGTTGATCTACTTTATTTTCCAAATTTGTTTTGATCCAGTGTTGGTTTACTGTTTCTGAAATCCAATTCCATATACCTTTGTTCCAAATTGTTTCTACTCCTCCTGAGGCTCCTCTTGCCTCGCTAATGCTGCCTTTATACTGTCTCTTCTGCTCAATAATTTTACTCATTTCCTTGTGGCTTTGTTTTGTTTCTTGTAACAGAATGATTCCTGGCTTCTCAAAAAGGATAAGATCCCTTAGGGCTGCTACCTTAGAGGGGTGCCCAAGTCCCCTGATGTTCCAAGATAGTATTTTCATCATTGGATATGCAGAGTATGGGGAGGTGCTCGCCCCCCTTGGTCCTTATTGATTGCTTCTTTGTCATGCTGCCCCAGAATGTAAGTTTTTATGGGTGTCTGCGTTCCCATTGCTATGTCTTTTTGCGCGTTCTCATCCCGATGCTGCTAGTCAGATTTCTTGCCCGGGCCCGGTTTCTTGAAAGATTCACTAGAGCCCCCGTGATCTTTGGAGGAGCTCCTGGTAATTCTGTTGAGGGGAGGATCAAGAAGAGGCTGAGAGGAGATAACAAGAGGCAATGAGGATTTGATAGTGTCCTGGTGTTGGCTTTCAGGGAGAGGGGACTCCTGGGGATCAGGGGGGGAGAGAACTGAGAAGAGGTTAGATGAGGGGAGGGTCTGAGGACGGGAGAGGGGAGGTGGCTTAGAGGGAGCAGAGGAGGAAGGGGTGGGATGAGCTGCAGAAGAGGCTAAAGGGCCTGCATCAAGGGGAGCTTTAACTGAAGAGACTGTTTTCTTTTTTTTAACCATTTCCCATTGTTCTTCTTGTGGTCCATTTTCTACAACAATAAGTTTAGTGCATCTATTGGAAAAATGGCCATATTCATAACATACCTTACACTTAAAGGGGATCTGCTTGTAATCCAGTTGCTGTATATGGCTCCAGTCATCCACTTTGAGCTTGATGGCTTCCGGGAGGCCTTTGCTAAGGTCCACTTCAACACAAATCCGTGCACAGTCTTGCATATGGTCTTTTGGTTCACTGTGATCAATATATTTGCCGACTGCATTCCCGATGGCGCGAACCGATTCATCTCCCCAACAATGGAGAGGGAGGTGAGGGAGCCGAACCCAGACCAGTGCCGCACTGGGAACATCTAGCTCTAGATTGAAGTCTGGGGTCCATTTGTTGAGGTACAGGCCCCTTGAGTCCATGAAATAGGGCCCATTTCTGAAAATTAGATCCTTATCTTCTTTGGTTTCAAAGTGAAAGGTGAAGTACCCTTTCCCACAGAATCTGATGGAGATTTTCCCTTGTATTTTGTCAGACCAGTTTCTTTCAACCCATCTTTGAATAGTTTTTGGAGAAGGCCAGAGGCCTGTGAATTGACCTATAAGTCCTCTTTCTGCTAGGGACAAAGCAGCCATGCATGGAAGAACTAGAGGTAGGCTGACTTCTTGAGGAATATCCATCTTTTTGATAAATTTTGAAATTGCTGGTCGGGGGCGCTATTGGGGCAATGATTTAATCAATGTCGAGAAGGCCTGCTGAGGATCGATCCCCTCTGGTGGAGCTTCCAGAGGGGCCATGGAGTGAGGTCGAAGCTCAAACGCCTGCGCAGTGATCGCCTAGGTCAGTTGCGCAGTAGCTCAAGTGCGCGCGATTCCATTTCCTCGGACAATATTCTTGAGTATATTATTAATGAAAAATAAAAACAAAAAAAACTCAAATTGAATAGTATTTTTTCATTCACTTTATTCATCCTTCTGCAATTTTTCTATTAGGATTTTACGCTCTTCTGCACTTAGATTAGAAATAATCTTATTGACCTTCTTATTTTGTGGCTCTGCATGATGCACACTAACCAATACATATTAGTTAAGCTTGCATATAGTTCAAACATATTAAATTTGTAAATAATTTACAAAGAATTTTCACTCTTCTTTTTTTAGTGTGTTATCATTGTGTCAATCAGTGTTTTTGCTACTTGACACCTTCTCAAACATTTTTTATCAATATACAACCTGTACCATTCAATATATAAGCCATTAAATATATTTATAAATAAATCAAATAATTTTCAAAGAAAAAGAGCTCTGGTAACCGGTGCATTTATCTGAATAAACACATTAATGTGTTTATCCCATTAAACTCATTGGGAATTTAATTGTTCGGCACCGTCGGGGAAAATTATTATTTTTAAATAATTTTACATTATGACGGTGCGATTTGTAACGCTAAACGCACGTCATGATTTAATGGTGCTATTTGGAAGAGGCCCGTTGGTGCGTTATATTACACCAGCAGCAACGATGAACATAAAAGATAGAACCAACAGTGTTATAATATATCGGTGTGTTGTATTACACATGGCGCACTGCGGAACATATATCTGTTTTTTTTTAAACAGATAGGGCTGATAGGGTTTGGATCTAATTAAATAATTGGTTCCCCTATTTTACATGTCAAACGCCTTATATATAGTAAGTACACAAACCCATTAAATATAAAATCCCTAAAATGAAAAAAACCTAATTGTGAAGTGGTAAAGAAAGTTAAACCCTAAGGTGAAATTTTGCAAGATGAAATAAGGGTTTAAGGTAAGTATTGAATTTTTTGTTTTTTTTCTTAATTTTAATAAAATTTAAATAAGAACCGAGATCGTAAAAAAATTTACCAGTAAAATCAATAGTAATTTTTTATTATACAAGGTTTTTTATTTTTATTTTCAAAATTGTGAATAAATCTAACAGAAATTGTAAAAAAAATTAACAGTAAATTTAAAGTTTTTGCTATCTAGGGTTTTGAGTGAATCACCATACCTTCCAAATTTTGATCTTTCTATGGTTCCAAAATATTTTGCTGCTCCATAATGCTCCCAGTATGTCTCTCTTGCAAATGATATCTCTTTTAATTAAACCCTAACAGAAATTGTAAAAAAAATTATTAGTAAAATAAATAATAAAATTTAAAATTTTTACTATGCAAGGTTTTGAGTGAATCACCATACCTTTCAACTCTTGATCTTCTGAATAGTTATGTTGCTCTAAAGTATTTTTTTGTTCCACAATGCTCCTAGTATGTCTATTTACTATTTATTAATTGAAGTTCAGTTTTGTCGTATCTCTGATTTTTGGTTTAAAATTGTATTTCATTCTATTCGTTCATAAATCTAGATCAATGGTATCAAAGTCAACTGCTCTTTCTTTCTTTTTTTGTCCATGTCCCCAACGAGGTTAGGGAATAAGGAGTTCAGAGTCAAATTGGTTGAATCCTTGCAAGACCTTCCTCGCAAACCCTAATGACCTCCCATGGTGTAATAAAAAAGAAGAGGGAGCAGGGGATCCTTTCATATTGTTGCTTTATGAATCCCTCGAGCAACAAAGGAATGAAATGATGAATGAATTTTCCCAAATCCTTTGGGGGTTACCAATGGCATACATGTCTTCATCCAGCAGTCACTTTGGAGGCACCACCCCCTTTAAGGTACAAGCTAACTTTGATATTCCTATATTCGAAGGCCAAATAGATGCAGATGTTACACATAAATGGTTAAATCTACTAGAAGGATATTTTTTGGTCCATAATTTTTCTGATAGAGTAAATATTACTTTTGCATTGCTTAAAGTCACCCCCACATCAAGGATTGGTGGGAAACTTATTGTGATAAAAATTCCACGAAGGATTCTGCACTATTTTCATTCGCACCCTCTTGGAACTCTTTTAAGGATATTTTTAAGGAACAGTGTTACCCTGATGGAAGCTATGAAGACAAATATATAGAATGAACCACACTATAGTAGGAACAAGACCAAGACATGCCAAATTTCACGAATATCTTTCATAATTGGTGTACGAAGTTGGGTATCAAGGACTTTGAGTGACATCTGGTGCTTAAGTATTGTGGATGTCTGCACAAATACATCTAGACGGAAATTGATTTCCAAGACATCTCCTTGCTTGGCGCAGCAGATCAATATGCTACCCAGATTGAGCAAAAATTTAAACAGAAGAAGTGACACTTTGGTTCTCTAAATCCAAAGAAGTGCAAGGGAAACCCCAAACCACAGAATAAAGTATATAACCAAGGTGGAACGTCCCAGGACATCCCATTAAGGACGCAAGTAAATAATAGCAATGGGAACATGGAGAAGGACATGGGAAAGTGGTGTGAATTTCAAAAGAGCCCCACTCATAAGAAAAATGAGTGTTGCACGAAGCAGTCGTTGGTGGCCAAGAAGAAAGCCTCAGAGTCATATGTAGTTTTTTAATCTAAACCAAACCCAGAAGAGGCGAAATAGATCATTGATGTAGAACCGAGTGCCATCATTGTTACCACCAAGGTCGAACATAAGAAGCCCAAAGATCTAGAGGAAGGTGAGCATCTCTTCCACTCACAGATGTGGGTAAATGGGGCTATGCTATGTTTCATTATTGATAGCAGGAGTTAAAATAACCTCATCTCAGCTGAGGTCATTAAGTAGTTGGGCCTGCCAACAACACCACACCCATAGCCATACACCATTAGGTACCTCCACCAAGGGTGAGATCTCTGCGTTAGCAACCAGTTTTGCCTACCCAGCAACATTAAGCCCTTCACGAATGAGGTATTGTGTGATGTTTCTCCCCTTGAAGTTTTTGATGTTTTTTGGACCAACCGTACTTGTGGAAACATCATGTTGTGTATGACTCTAGACCTTGTATTGTTATCATTACTTTGGGCATAAAATTGTATAGGATTTCAGACGTAACTCTGCCTACTATTATTTCTCTAAACCTTGCTAAGAAATGCAGTAATATCATCTCCTAGACTAGAAAATTTGGCTTCCTCTTCATTCACTCTCAAATTGAGGGGAAGATCATAGCCACATCCATGGCCTCCACATAGGGCTCCTTTGCACAACAAAAGCAAGTAGACAAGGTCGTGAAAGAGTATAGACATTTTCTGCTCACCCACATGGGTAACTCTACATTTTCAGTTCAAATACTCCATCGATATGACCCCTCATGCACCTCTACCCAATGGGCCAATCTACGCCACTCTCTTTTGGAAAACAAAGAAATCAAGCGGCAGATCCATGAGCTGCTACAAAAAGGGCACATCTGACCAAGTTCGTCACCCTGTCGGAGCCCAATCATACTCGTGCAAAAGAAGGATGGGACCTGGAGGCTCTTTATTTCTTATCGAGCCCTACAAAAAATCATAGTCAAGAATAGGTAATTGATTCCACAAATTGATGACATTCTTGATTAGATCAAGGGGGGAAAATACTTCAGCAATATTGATTAAATTTCGGCTATCACCAATTTCCAATAGAACCCAAGAATATGTGGAAGACTACTTTCAAGTCCAAGGAGGGAATTTTTGAGTGGTTGGTCATGCCCTTCAGTTTAACAAATGCCCCTGCAACTTTTAGGGGGTTCATGGATGACATTTTGTGGCCTTCACCAACTCATTTTTAGTTTTATATCTCGATGATATCCTCATCTTCGGTAAAATTTAGGAAGAGCACTTGCAACATATTTTCGAAGTCCTAGACACTCTTCGATGGCACAAGATATGTGTGAACTTGGAAAAATGTTCCTTTTGCATAGACAAGGTCCAATGTCTAGGTTACATTATTGATGATCAAGGTGTGCATGTGGATCCAACTAAGATCCAAGTCATTCGGGATTGGTCATCCATGACGAGTCTCAGAGAGCTTCGCAGCCTCTTAGGCCTTGCTAATTTGTACTACATATTCATGTTGGGATTCTCTCATATCACTTGGCACTTAAGTGAATTTACAAAGGGTGGAGTGAAAACATTTTTTTTTTGGTCTGGATCAAAATAGAAGGCATTTGTTGAGTTGAAGCACGACCTTTGAACTACACCAATCCTCACCTTGCCAGACCTACAACAACCATTTGGGATTGAGATAGATGCCTTCGGCTATGTTATTAGTGCAATCCTCACTCAACAAGGGCATCTAGTGGCCTATCACAGTGAGATACTCTCTGATACTATTTAGAGATACCCCACCTATGATAAGGAGATATACTCCATCGTACAAGCCTGTCAGTAGTGGAAACATTGCATTTCGAGGAAGGAGACGATCATCCACACATATCACTAACCTCTTCAATTTATGTAAAAATATAGAAAGTTACATAATGATCACCATTAGAAACGGTCTACATATCTGGAACAATTCCATTTGAACATTAAATACAAGAAGGGTAGCACCAATCATGTTGCAGATTACCACAGTCAACTCCTGGTTGTATCATTGCCTAATGTTCTCAACTCTTGTGGGCACAAGACTTCTCGATGGCTTAGCTATACAAAAATGATCCAAAATTCACCGCCACATACTAGACGTTGATGGAAGGTAAACAAGTTCTAGTCTTCACCTCTAGGATGCACTATTGTGCTACTTGAGAGACCTTTGTGTTCCTTCAAGCGAGAATTCCAAGCTAATTTGGGAGGTGCATTACAGTCACGTAGCAGGGTACTTTGGCATGGAGAAAATAGTGGAAGTACTGCATAAGTATTTTTATTGACCGAAACTCTAACACGATGTTTGCAAATATATCATATCTTACACTGTCTATGCCATCACCAAGCCAACTATTAAGAAGCAAGGCCTATACACCCCCCTTCCCACTCCTAGTCAACCTTACGAATCCATCTCCATGGACTATATGTTTGGCCATCCTTCTACCAAGCATGGTAATGATTGTGTGTTTGTGTTCATTGATAGATTTTCTAAGATATCTATATTAGTTGCCTGCAAGAAGAGTATCACAGTAGAGGCCACTACCAAACTCTTCTTTGAATGGGTGTGGGTACATTTCAGGATCCCTGTAACACCCTCCTCCCACATTTACCCAAGCTAACCATTCCATCAAGGTAAACATGAGATGAAGATTTACAATGATATGATTCAACTTCTGATGTATAGTTAAGGAAGTGGAAACGACAAAACAAGACCAATCTGACCTTCCTTAGAAGCTACAAAACCTTCAAGAGCCAACCAACCCCTGAGACAACTTGATTTTATGTTGAACTAGACCCCCAATTTCTCGCATGACAAGCCTTCCATGCGACTTAGACCCTCCAGTCGCTCCCACTGCAAGGCATCCATGCGATTGCAACCTTTTTCAAGAATTTATGTGCCAATAACCCCGAATATTGAGCCACTTTTTCAGGGCTAGGACGCAGGCCTCCGACCAAAACTTCAAGAAATTTCCAAAAATGGTAAATAACAATGAAATCAGGCTACTAATGAAGACACTTGAACAGGGACGTTACCTGGCCCCTACCAACCGTGATAGGAATTATGTCAAACATATCATAAACAAGTAATTGACATGTCATAAATACACATATGAACATAGGGGCCTCATACTTATATGATAATTGTCAAGAAGGATTGATGCCTCCTCATAACTCAAATATGTCATAAAAAATGCTTATAACCAGCAAATAGCCAGATAAATATCAATGATGAAACCACCATTAAATCCACATAATGGCAAGCACATTTACTCATGAAATACCAAAGGAAAAGGAGCTTATATTAACATATGCAAATCCAACCAAGTTGGGGACTTCCACCTAACCATAGATTGGGTTGAACCAAAACTCTTTTTCATCCAATCACCCTTGTGCCATATTCCAAGCATGAATGTGGGATCTCATGGAATAAACTAAGAACACCAAACCGGGGCTTCTAGAGGCCAAACCACCTCAATCCTCAACCAGTGATTCCACCTCATGGCCAGACATCACTAACCATCACCATAGCAGTCTCCATCCAAGTTGTATAGGGATCTAGAGAATTTGTTGCAACCAAGGCTTCCAAGACTAGTAACTCAACCCATAGTTTTTTTCATGCTCCATATCATTTGTCCAAACAAGGCTTCTGGGACTAGTAACTCAACCCACCAAGGGCTCCATAGTGTTTGTCAAACCAAGGCTTCCAGGACTAGTAGCTCAACCCAAGTTGTTACAAGGCTTACAAATCATTTGTCTAATCAAGGCTCCAGGAACTAATAACTCAACCAATGGCCATAAGGAAAATGAGCACCAATCAAAAAACAAAATGGAAAACCCCAACACCATGGCTATCCAGGAAATGTTAAGGCTAGGAAAGACCACTGCCAATCCAGGCAATCCTCCATGCTAATGATAGATCACAACCAAACAACTACATGCATGTCAAAACTAGAGAGGAAACCATACATGCAACTCGATACCTGCAAACCAATATAGTTGTAGTTGTTGATCCCGTTGTCCCCTTGTGCTTTCCTGATTTTCCTTTGCCTTCTTGCTCCAAATCCCAAGTATGCCACAATACTCCAAGAGTGCTCCAAGAAAACTCTAAGTATATAAGAGTATGAGAGAGAGAATAGAGTAGAGAGCTCCAATCTAAAACTGAAAAGAGCTCTAAACTGATCCTTAGAAACCTTTTTATCATTGAGGCCTCTATTTTCTTTGTTTTCCTTATATTTCCCTCAATTTCCTCCTCACATGCAACTTGTGACCTTTTACCTTCCTTTTCTCCTATTTTCCATTATTTTCGTAAATAAATTTCAATAAATGCCACTTTTCCTTTGCCAATTTCCATAGCCATTAATTAATCACTAGTGATCCCCATCACTATGTTTTTTCCCAACATTCAGCTTGGAATACGTGTCCTAGTACCTTGGTTATAATCTTCTTTTATTAACTTTATTATATGGATTTTTTACCAGGTTATTACAGAACTCCCCCCCCCCCCCCTTCTTGGGGGAACACCTTCCTTAGTGTTCAATGCGACCTACAACCAGCAAGATCGATGTGAAACAAAACATGTTGGAAAAAATACCGAGGGGAGTGACTCATCATTTTAAATTTTCACAACAATTTTCTTTTTCAAACTCTATATGCAATTTTACAGAAATCAAACAGTGTATGTTCACGACTATAATGAATGAAACCAGCGTATAGATAATAAACTTGTAAAGCATCTAATTCATTGTCTGTTGAACTTAAATCAGAGTGTGATGTATTTACTAAGCAGTAAAACAATGTAAACTTTGAAACGGGAACTCTAGCCAAAAAACTCGATTAAAAAAAAAAAAAAAAAAAAAAAAAAAAAAAAAAATAGTGCTAAAAACAAAAAGTGTGTATACTGGAACATTGGTTTTTTTTTAAGGTCAATTTTGAGCATGTTTTAAAAATGACAGTGAAAACGAAATATTTGTGCAAAAAAAACCTTGAAAACGAAAAATGTTGATACTGAAACGATGGTTTTTTTTTTAGGGTCAATTTTCAACCTTTTTAAAAAATGTTAGTAAAACCGAATTTTTATGTGCAAGAAAACAATTGTTTATGAGGAAAACTACACACTAATGTTTTTGGTAGAACAACATTTTTCTTTCCAAAGTATAAATCCAACATGTTTTAGTAATGACCAGAAAGATAAAATAATGGAATCTCAAATAATGGGATCCCAACGGCTCGTCGGGGTGGGGCAGAGCACTGCGGATAGCCTCCTCCCCACCCTAGCGGCCCAACGACCCGCGGGGGTGGCAGGGTGATTACGAGAATCACCCCGCCACCCCCAGCATCCACCCCACCTCGGCGACCCAACAACCCATGGGGTGGCGAGGTGATTCAGGGAATTACCCCGCCCTCCACCCCACCCCGACATCCCAACGACCCACGGGGGCGACGGGGTGATTTCGGAAATCACTCTGCCCTTCGCCCCACCCCGGCGGCCCAACAGCCCATGGGGGTAGCGGGGTGATTCTGGGAATCACCCCGCGGCCCAACGGCATGCAGGGGTGGCAGGGTCATTCCGAGAATCACCTCGCCCTCTGCCCCACCCCAGCAGCCCAACAACTTGCGAGGGTGGTGGGGTGATTCTGGGAATCACCCCACCCTCCGCCCCACCCCCGTTGTCACGCCCCTACACTGCTGGTACTCTTCCAACCGCACTATAGGAGGTGTGGCACCACTGACCACTTTCTTGTCACCAATACTTGTGATCGTGGACTACGACTACTTTCGATACTTAGTTTGTTTTCTTCTTTACCAAGTATATAGTTTCTTTATAACACAGTGAAAACCATTAACATTCACCATAAACAGTGTTAACCATAAATGCACAACAGTTATAAAGGGAGGGGCAACTCCCTATAATGAGCCTGCCCACAATATATATCTATATA